>CM040623.1:80409982-80532777 GCA_022817965.1 Solanum lycopersicoides
ATATATAATATAAATTATATATATATATTGAGACAATGACATTGACTCCAACATGTATACCTAACCATCCTCATTCCAAGATTCCATCTCCATGTTGGGTGTGTTTGCTTTGTTTGGTTTTGCAACTTGCAAGCAAGTTAATTACAAAAAAAATTATGTATGTTAGTAGAAGCATAAATATGACTTGGTAGGTAAGGAATTACTTTTTGATCAAGAAAATATGGGGACCTACCTTTCTCATATTATTTCTATCTTTCTTCTCTCTTTTAGCTCCTCTCCCCCATGATCTTCATCATTTTCCCCTCATTTCTGTTTTAAAAAGTTCTATTATTAAATTTTTCAATTTTTTTTTTTACTCATGATATTTATCTAATTATTTCTATATCATTTATATATTT
The DNA here is from genome assembly GCA_022817965.1 of Solanum lycopersicoides. Classification (NCBI taxonomy): domain Eukaryota; kingdom Viridiplantae; phylum Streptophyta; class Magnoliopsida; order Solanales; family Solanaceae; genus Solanum; species Solanum lycopersicoides. Next base: position 80,410,381 of record CM040623.1, read on the forward strand.
ATCGTATTGATATGTATATTATATTTCATCTTATATTTTATTATATTAGAAATATAAGAGGAAAAGGTAAAGAGTTCAGAGTAAAAAAACTGATTTACCAATGGAATTTTTTTTTTTAAAAAAAAAAAAAAGTGAAAGGAAAGGTATTATAGTAACCCTCACATACCAAGTCATATTTGTGCCTCGGGGTGTTCATGATTTGGTTTGAATTAGTTATTGGTTAAAATTAAAATCAGACCAATTTAGTGAATTTTTAAATTCTAAAGCCAACGAAAAATTTAATTGTCGATTTTGTTCTATTTTTTGTTGTTTCGGTTTGAAAATAATAAGTTTTAAGATATATATATAAACACGAATGTTAATGCGGATTCAATTAAGCAATACTAGAGTTATTATAATTACACGAGCAAGTGATTCAATTAAGAGAAAGTGTAACTATCTTAGGTGAAGTAGGGTAGGTAAAGTTTAAGTAATAAACTTTGATGAATTTAAACTTAGGATTGTAATAGCTAAACAAAGACTTAAGTTAATTACAATTTAACAAAATATTTTTTATTTTATTTATGAATAATATATAAATAATTTACAACACATATATGTAAAATTCATCCATTCAGTTGGTTATTTTTACGTTTTTAAAGTAAAACCAGACCAAACCAAATACTTTCGATCTTTAAAATTTAAAATCAAACCAAATATCAATTTTTTTAATGAATTTATTCGTATTATGATTCGATTTAATTTTTTAATCATAATCCTGAACAACCCTACAAGGTGTGCCTCTACCACCATAAACTTTTATACTACTGACCAATTCTAAACTGAAACCGTGTAAGTAAACTAAAGATTACTAGTCATTGCTACCCTTTTCCAATGTCCAAGTCATAGAAACAATGGTCTCTTCCACTTATTTGTAACTGGCTAGCTCTGAACTTTCACCATGACTTAGCCAAACTATGGAAGTCCTTTTAATAAACTCTAGATAGTCATCCAATGAATACAAAAACTTCATATGGTATTGAGAAGATGAGTACCAAACAATTTTGTCACTATGTTCATTTAGTCATTTATTTATTGGTCAAAACTGAGAAGCTATACTAGCTTGTGTCTAACAAGTGTGAAAAGACCTTTTCTTTAATAAAATAATCAAACTAAGTAATATATTAAACCATTTGTAATTCTTTGAAAACTTTTGACTTTTCTTTCTGCAGTTATGAGGTTTGGTCTTTTTAATTGTAGAGAATCATAGTTAAGATAACTTTAAGACACATCTCTGAATGGTGGTTATACATCTTGCACTAGCACAACTGTTTTTTGCCCAAAATCATATTACTTTCTACCAAAGTTTTTAAATGCATAATCCAAGATCAAATTTCTAATTCTTTTCATTCAACTTGTTTCCATCATAGCTTTGCGACTATGTAATTCGAATAAGAGGTGAGATAGTAACCATAGTGCTGTAAAGGTGGATGTGGGCATAATTCTTGATCTGGAAACAGAAGTGGGAAAAGTAATGCAACATATCATCTTACTAGCTCTTGCAGATTATCATGCCAAAACTAGTCGCGGTGCCATAAGATAGTTCCTCATATCAGGGATCAAAGAAAGATGATGTTGAAGCAGCATCAGCTGGTAAAATTCAGCTCTAAGCTTTACCTATGTTAACTAGCTCACTTTGGTTCAAAAGATTCACTTTTTCTCTAAGATATTACTTGGTTTTCCTATTTTGAAAAGAATTACTTAATAGTCTGATTGTGTATGTGCAGCCATATATGCTAAAGGATGTCCAAGTGCAAGCTATCTTTGGGCCACAAATGTCTACACAAACCGACTTTGTGATTGACTTAGGCGAAAGAGTAAAGTTCCTATAATATCTCCAGCAACTAGTCCTTCACTTTCCGTCAACGAAAATCACTACTCATCAGAGGAGCACACCTTCTTCCAGCCAGACTAAAGCCATTGCAGCAATTGTCAAAAACTATAATTGGAGGGAGGTTGTGTAATCTATGAGGAAAGCCCCTATGGAACCGGGATACTTCCATATTTGACTGATGCCTTGCTGGAAATCAATACTTTTGTCTCCTATAGAAGTGATTCTCCTTCAGCCAATGATGATCAAATCACAGGAGCTATTCAAGTTTAAACAATGCAGACCAGGGGTTCATTGTGCACACCAAGAAAATCTTGCCTCCCGCCTTTTCCTCAAGGCCAAAGAAGCCGGGATGATGAACAGTGGATATGCATGGATCATCACAGATGTGCTAACGAGTCTTCTGAACCTGGTAGATACTTCAGTAATTGAGTCATCCATGCAAGGTGTTCTGGTGTAAAAATCTTATGTTCCAAAATCAAATGAGCGTGACATGTCACCAAGAGATGGAGAAAGAGATTCGTCAAGAGTATCCAGACATGGACAAGTAGAACTCAATGTTTTCGGCTATGGGCATATGATAGCATCACCTTATTAGCAGAAGCAGTAGAGAAAGTGGGCACTACTGCTATCCAAAATTAAGGAAACCAGACACTAGAGAGAACATACAGACCTAGATGCACTTGGAACCTCAGAATTGGGATCTCTGCTCATTCATTCTTTGACAAACACAGAGACTAAAACCAGGTCTAAGTGGTGATTTCCATATCGTTAATAGAGAACTGCAGCCATCCCATATCAGATTGTGAATATAATTGGGAAAGGAGAGAAAATCGTTGGATTCTGGACAGAGAAGGATGGCATTTCGCATAAACTGAAGACGAATGTAAAACAGCTAAAAACTAATAATAAGCAGTAGGGTCATCATTTGGCCTGGTGAATCTACATGTTCCGAGAGGCTGGAAAATCCCACAAGTGGGAAGAAGTTAAGGGTTGGAGTTCCTGACAAAGGAGGGCTGGAGCAATTCATTAAAGTGGTAAGAATCCAAAGACACAAGCAGTAAGTGCTACTGGTTTTGGTCCAGATGTCTTCAAAGAAGTCATCCTATTTGCCATATGCTTCCCTTACGAATTTTTCCATTTCCAATAGATAGCCCAACTTCTCAAAACTATGATGATCTTGTTCACAAGATCACTCTAAGGTAAAATACTCACTACATGCTCCTTTTTGGGACATCTTATCTATTCTGCTTTTCCAACCAACAATAAATACTGAAATAATCAATGTTTGCTTGAACAGGAATATGATGCAGTTGTAGGTGATGTTACCATTTTAGCAAGCCGATCTGAGTATGTAGATTTCACGTTACCATTTTCAGAGTCGAGTATTTCTGCAGTTGTGCTGTAAGGAACGATGATAGGAAGAACGCTTGGATCTTCTTGAAACCTTAAAGGCCGAGCTGTGGATAAACAACCGGAGTATTCTTCGTCTCATTGGTTTTGTGGTTTGGTACTCGAACATCTGTTAAACAAAGAGTTTCGAGGACCCAAACGCAAGCAAGTTGGGATGATATTTTGGTTTTCCTTCTCAACTCTCGTTTTTGCTCATAGTAAGCTCTAACTCAAATTAAATTATAGACCAAAAGTTCAAGATTTCTCCTTGTTTCTCAACAAATCCTATATATGACTATTGTTGCAGAAGAGAAGATAACAAGTAACTTATTCAAGATTGTGAAATCGTTCTAAATATCACTGGAGTGTGACATTCTTACGAATCCAAAGCCAGCAGCCTTGTATGTCGGACCGACCATAATATAATTCCTGCAGTACTTGTTAAGGAAGAGTCTGAGATAAGGTAGTTCGTCAACAATTGCACCTACACCTCCATTTTTACTTCCTCTTGAGAGGGCATCACTATACTCTTCCAATGTGCTATAACTTCTGAACTTGGAACTGTCAAACTTCATGTGCTTCAAGATGTCTTTGACAAAAGAACCTTCTTGGTACCCAACATATTCTCCATTCTTGATGAGATCATTGAGGTCAGTTATAGAAGGTTGGAGCTGTTGCACTGTCAACATAGATGTTAAGTTGGCAGTATAACTTGATGTCAGCACCAGAACCACGAAAACCCACACAATCAGCACAAATCTTGTAAAGTTACTAGTTACCCTCTCTCCTGAAACAACCAGCCATATATATTATTTTGTTGACAAACAGGGATAAATCCTAAAGCTTTTAGTATATAATTTGCTTTGTGTTAGAGATTTACTATGAGCAAAAACGAGAGTTGAGAAGGAAAACCAGAATATCATCCCAACTTGCTTGTGTTTGGGTCCTCGAAACTCTTTGTTTACACGATGTTCAAGTACCCAAACAACAAAACCAATGAAGATGAAGAATCCTCCTGTTGTTATCCAAAGCTCACTCTTTAGGGGTTTCAAGAAAATCCAAGCATTCTTTCTATCGTCATTCCTTACCGACACAACAGCAGATATGCCAGACTCTGAAAAAGGTAATGTGAAATCCACATACTTGGCTCGGCTCGCTAAAATGGTCACATCACCTACAACTGCATCATATTCCTGTTTTAAGCAAACAACGATTATTTTAGTATTTATGGTTGATCTCAGTCAAAGAAGAAAGTAGATATGGAAGTCCCGGAAAGGAGCATGTGACGTATTCAGCCAAAAAGGTTAATTCAAAAAAGAATTGGATATTACCTTTGAGGAGATCTTGTAAACAAGATCATCATAGTCTTGAGAAGTGGGGCTATCTATTGGAAATGGAATAAATTCATAAGGGATGGCATATGGCAAATATTGGATGACTTCTTTGAAGACATCTGGAATGAAACCAGTTACAGTTACTGCTTGTGTTTTGGCATTGATTTCCACTTTAATAAATTGCTCCAGCCCTCCTTTGACAGGAACTCCAACCTTCAACTTCTCCCCACTGGTGGGTATTTCCCAGCCTCTCGGAACAATAGTAGATTCACCGGGCCAAATGATGGCTGCTAGTTGCTCATTCATACTCTTAGCTGTTTTACTATTCATCTTCAGTTTATGCAAAATGCCATCCTTCTCTGTCCAGAATCCAACGCTTCTCTCTCCTTTCCCAATTATATTCACAATCTCATATGTGTATAGCTGCAATTCTCCATCAATGATACGGAATTCACCACTTAGTCCTGTTTTTAGTGTTGTATTTTGCATAGAGTCAAGGAGCAGAGAACCAAATTCTGAGGTTCCAAGTGCATCTAAGTCCGTTAAATTCTCTCTAGTGTCTGCTTTCTTGAATTTTGGGATAATGGTAGTGCCCACTTTTGCTATTGCTTTTGTTAATGCGGTGATGCTATCATATGCCCATAGTCCGTAAACATTGAGCTCAACTGGGTCCATGTCTGGATACTCTTGACGGAATCTCTTTCTCCATCTCCTCGTGTAATTGTTTAGCTCATTTGATCTTGGAATATAAGGTTTTATACCAAGAACACCTTGCATTGATGACTCAATGACTGAATGATCTACCGAGTCCAGAAGACTTGTTAGCACATCTGTGATGATCCATGCATATCCACTGCTCATCATTCCGGCTTCTTTGGCCTTGAGAAAAAGGCGTGAGGCAAGATATGGTTGCAAGTGCACGATGAATACCCTGGTCTGCTTTGTGTTCAAATTGTATAACTCCTTGAGGATTTCATCATCATTGGCTGAAGGAGAAAGAACACTTCTATAGGAGACTAAAGTGTTGATTTCCAGCAAGGCATCAGTCAGATGTGGAACTATCCCAGTTCCATAGGAGCTATCCTCGTAGATGATCACAACCTGCCTCCAATCATAGTTTCTAACAATTGCTGCAATGGCTTTAGTCTGGCTGGAAGAAGGAAGTGCTCCTCTAATGAAAAAGGGATTTTCCTTGACTGAGAGTGAAGGACTTGTTGCTGGAGAAATGATAGGGACTTTTGTTCTGTTCCCTATGTCAATCACAAAATCAGTTTGTGTAGACATTTGTGGCCCAAAGATAGCTTGCACTTGGACATCCTTTAGCAAGTTTATGGCTGCATATACACAATCAGACTGTAAGAAGTTATCTGAAAATCCCTTCTAAAACAGGAAAACCAATATTCTAGAGAAAAGAGAGTATCTTATGCAAATAGTGCATGAATGACCAACTTCCAGAATATGTCTGACTCATGAAGCAAAAAGAGTAAGACATTGCTAGTTTAACCAAACTAAATCATGGAGCTAAATTTACCAGCAGATGCTGCTTCAACATCATTTCTCTTGGAATCCCTGAAATGAGGAACTATCTTAATGGCACCGCGACTAGCCTTGGCATGGTAATCTGCAAGGGCTAGTAAGATAGATATGTTCATTACTTTTCCCACATTTGTTTCCAGATCAAGAATTATGCCCACATCCACCTCTATAACACTAGTTTTATTATCTTCACCTCTTATTTGCCTTGCATAGGAGCAAAAGCTAATGATGGAAACAAGTTGAATGAAAAGAATTAGAAAGCTGCATCTTGGATTTTGCATTTGAAAAACTCTGGTAGAAAGTAGTCTGAGAGTTGGGCAAGAAGCAGTAATCACCTTAAAGAGAAGTGTATAAAGCTCTCTTAACTGTGTTGCTCTACATATATGGCTTCAGTATCAGGGGGCTTCATAAACTTCTACCTGGAAATACCTTAGCTATGAATGTAGAAACAAAAGTCAACGATAAAGTTTTCAAAGAACAAATAGTTGAAAATATGCCTTTTGGTTATTGAGAGAGAAGACTTATAGCTACAAGAAGTTAGTAAAGCTTCCTCCTAAGTTTGACCAAATCAAAAAAAAATGAACTCAGTGACAAAATTGATTTGGTTGACTTATTCCCCCAATTCCTAATTACTTTTTATTCTATTTAATGCTGACTATCTAGTAGGTGAAATTTCAGAAACAGCTCAGCTTAGACTTGGTCAGTAGTAATAGCTTGCACACCAACATGCACCTCTCTGACTGGCCAATACTCCGAGATAGCATCAAGTATGAGAATGAGGATGCAATTAGATGTCAGAAGTAATTAACTTGGACGGTTGGATTTTGAGTTGATTATGTATGTAGCTGCCAATGCCATTGCCTTACTGTAATTGTTAATGCAAGAGGAAGCTGCTTGGGAACTTACCTATGGTGTCGAATTGAACATATTACTGTTCGTCTTCCAAGCAGTAGTGATCCTAAAATCTTTCATTATGTTTGATCCATAACTATCGTCTTTATCTTTTTGATGAAGGATCCATAACTATGGTCTCTGTCTGCTGTTGATAATCTTATCTGCTAGGCACCTGCATTATAAGTTCAATACTATTAATTATCTGTAGCTCTTTTATTGTGATATTATCTCATAAACCTCTCCATATACCCCATTCTTTCATATTTTATGCAGCAATATTATGTAATCTAAAAATAAGTTGGCATCTTATGTGCTAATTTCTTTTTTTGTTCTATTTTTTAACATAAACAAAGATACTACTTCATTTGAGTTTCTTAGCAATGAATGCATGCATTGAATTATTTCATTCCACAGAACTCTGTTAAATCATATCCCCTAAACAGATGGTGATGGGGAAAAAAAAATTGAAAAGAAAAAACAAAAAAGAAAAATAGTATTTCTACCATCTTTCTAATTGTACTTTTTTTCTCAATTTGCAATATTTTTGGTTTGTGCAAACATTATTTGCAGATATTGATGAAAATTGATACAGTTATATATGATCTTATAAAATATGTTTAGTTTTTACTTGACACTGAGTTTAAGAAAACAGAAAAAACTTTTTGAATCATATGCTCTTGAATTAAGGATATGTCAAAATGTATGGGGAAAAACTGAATTAAGGAGTTGCAAACAAAGGAAAGAAGCATTCTTTTTTTAAATGAGCTAAATATGAAAGTGGACAAAAAAATTGAAACACAATGAGTAATATGATTATGTGATAATGGGATTAGAATGTTATTGTTACCAATTTATATCCCTAAACAGAGGAGTGAAGAAAATGCATACCAGAGTTTCTCCCCGTATCACTAAATCCATCATGCCGCCGCCTCTTCCTTATTCACGGCAGCACTACCCTCTTCCAGGCAAGGGCACCAACTTCGGAAATGCAACAAAGGCCCACCGGTGAACTTTACACTGCGTTCGCATCCCAGAGGGACTGAAATTCTCCTGGATGTTGATAACCCTAAAGTTATCACATGTCATGCTCGAGTATATAATCGATATTCCTCTACGAGGCCGTCCTTTCTGATCGACGCCGTCAAGCCAGATTCTTCCGGGGATCTTGTCTCTGTTATGAACTGCAGTTAAACAGTTAAAGGTATAACAAATATGGGTTGCAGGGATTCGATCCTTGAATCTGGCAATAACAGAAATGGGAAGGTTAACAGAAATATAAAATGAACGGATGAGATTGGAAGTTGATTAAGGAGAGTTGAGGGTGAGGATTATGACACGTGGGTACAGGTTGTTGGTGGAGGTTGTTATAAATAGTCATGCTGGAAGAGAGAGGGAATAACTGAAAATTAAGTCACACCAATTCTCTTCTCTGTTTCCTTCTTTCTTCTTCGATCTAGAATCTTCTTCTTCTTCTTCTTCTTCTTCTTCTTCTTCTTCTTCTTTCTTTGCACATCATCAATGGCGTAGCAGTAGATTCCATAGTTGTAGTATCAGTAGTTGTAATAAAGAACTTCGATATCAATAAATTCTACAGTTGGTTTTCTTCTGCATTTTTGATTTTGTTGGTGGATTGAGCTTGTGATCTTAGGGAGATCATAACACTTGGTATCAGAGCCTTCGAACCTGCGTAATGGCTGAGGGCACACGCTGGAAGATTACAGAGGATAAGATAGCAAGGCACGATGAAATGCTCTCCGATCTGCTGAATTCGCAAGAGGAAGTACGCAATGCTCAAACTGGAATTCAAGGAGCATTAGATTTAATTTTGGAGAGATTAGGAGTGTTGGAAAGAGCTCCGGTGGTTCCGAATGTGGGAGCAGGCTTACTACCTACTCCGAATGGGGATAATCGCAATAGAGTTCAGCCGAATGCACTGGCGTTACCGAGGTGGGAGTTACCTAGTTTCGCAGGTCAAGAGCCGAAGGTGTGGATTCGAAAGTGTGAGAGATTTTTTACACAATACAGAGTAGGTAATGAATAGAGGGTAGAAATGGCTGCTTTATACTTGACTGATGTTGCTGAAGTATGGTATCAGTCGATGGTGCTAAGCGGAGGAATACCGAATTGGATCGAGTTTAAAGAGGATTTAATCAGCAGGTTTGGAGAAATTGTAGTAAGTGATGTGGTGGAAGAGTTTAACAAGCTACAACAATTCGGTACTGTGGATGAGTTTTTAGGGAGATTTGAAGATCTTAAAGCTCAAATGCTTATACGAAATCCGGCTTTGAACGAAGCTCATTTCTTATCTAGTTTTATTGGAGCTTTGAAGGAGGAAATTAGATTTGAAGTTAAAATGTTCAAGCCGAGGACGTTGAAAGAAGCGGTAGAGAAAGCGAGGATGAAGGAAATGGCTATTGAAGCTGCACGAAGGAGGAATAGAACAGTGAACAGAGTGTTACCGGCAGCTGCGCAGGAAGTAGGAAAAGCATCTAATGCGATGGTTAACAGGAATGGGCCTTACCGACTTACTCCTGAAGTTTACGAGTTTAGGAAATCGAATCACTTGTGTTTCCGTTGTGGAGAGAAATATGGGGCGGGACATATATGCAAAACGAGACAGTTGAATTATTTAACTGGATTCGTTGAGAAGGAAAGGGAAGTTGATCAGATGTCAGTATTGGAAGACATGGAGGAGATAACCATTGAAGGAGTAGTCGAACAAGAGGTACAACAAGCTGTGTGTCTTAATGCATTAACTGGTCATAACAAAGGAGAGAATACAATTCTTGTCGGGGGGACTGTGAAGAAGCGACAACTGGCCATTTTAATTGATTCAGGAAGCACACATAGCTTCATTGATAAGCATACCGTAGCTGCATCAGGCTACCAACCTCATCCGTGTTCTCCTGTACGAGTGACAGTGGCAGATGGTAATTACGTAATGTGCAACTCTCACTGTAAAGGATTTTCGTGGAAAATGCAGGATAGAATTTTCATAGAAGATTTGCTCATTATTTCCTTGGGTGGTTGTGCATTGGTGTTAGGAAATGATTGGATGAAGAAACATAATCCGACTAAGTTTGATCATGAACGAAAGTGTGTTACTATAGGCAGGAAAGTTAATAAATTAGTGCTGCCAGGAATTGCAGGTGAGGGAAGTTTGAGGATGCTATCTAGTGGATCGATGAAAAAGATGTTGAAGAAGGGTCAAGCTCTTGTTGCTCATCTTTTTATGATGAACATGATGACAAACAGTGAGGAGGAGGAGGTAATCGATGAGGACTTCATAATGTGTTGGTTAAGTATGCTGATATTTTCGCAGAACCGAAGTCACTGCCACCGGCAAGACTGTTTGACCATGCGATTCCTCTTAAGCTGGGAGCTATGCCGGTTAGTCTGAGGCCATATAGATATAACTTCCATCAAAAGAATGAGTTAGAGAAGCAGGTGAAAGAGATGCTCAGTAGTGGAATCATACAGGCTAGTCAATCGCCTTATTCTTCACCAGCATTGTTAGTAAAGAAAAAGGATGGAACATGGAGGTTTTGTGTCGATTATAGAGGATTGAATGATTTGACCATTAAAGACAAGTATCCCATACCTATAGTCGATGATTTGTTGGATGAACTACATGGGGCGTCAATCTTTTCTAAAGTAGATTTGAGGGCTGGTTATCATCAAATTAGGATGAAGATGGAAGATGTGCACAAGACGGCATTTCGGACTCACATGGGCCATTATGAGTTTAGAGTAATGCCTTTCGGACTTACTAATGCTCCAGCAACATTTCAAGCATTAATGAATCAGATTTTTAGATCGTTTCTCAGAAGGTTTGTTCTAGTCTTTTTCGATGATATATTAATCTATAGCCGAAATATGGAGGAGCATTTACAGCATCTGCAGGTGGTATTTGAAACTTTGAGGCTTAATGTGTTGTTTGCAAAGAAGTCTAAATGTTCTTTTGGGCAAGCTCAAGTGGAGTACTTAGGCCATGTTATTACTAAGGAAGGTGTGGCTACCGATCCTCATAAGATTAGAGCTATGATAGAATGGCCTAGACCTAAGACCTTACGGGCTCTAAGAGGATTTCTTGGGCTAACAGGTTACTATCGGAAGTATGTGCAAAATTATGGGACCATCAGCAGGCCACTCACTGATTTGTTAAAAAATGAAGCCTTCAAATGGAGTGTGGATGCCGAAACTGCCTTTGAAGCTCTTAAAATAGCTATGACGACTACACCTGTATTGGCTCTTCCTGACTATAACCAAGAGTTTGTGGTAGAGACTGATGCTAGTCATGGGGGTATTGGAGCTGTACTTATGCAGCAAGGGAGACCAATTGCCTTCTTTAGCAAAGTATTGGCTCCTAAACATAGGGGCAAGTCGATTTATGAGAAGGAGTATATGGCTCTACTTAACGCAGTGGATAAATGGAGACATTATTTACAGTTCAAACACTTTGTGGTCAAGACTGATCATCACAGTTTGAAATATCTGTTGGAACAACGAGTAACATCAGCTATACAACAAAAAGGATTAACGAAATTATTAGGCCTTGATTATGAGGTGCGATACAAAAAAGGAGCGGAGAATAGGGTAGCAGATGCTCTATCCAGGCAACACGAAAGGTTACAAGAAAGTGAAAAGTCTTCGGATGGTTTACTGATGGCTGTGAGTATGATTACGCCAATGTGGATACAAGAAATTATGCATAGTTATACGGAGGATCCTTATGTTCAAGAGCTGCTAACCTTGATATCAGTTGATGTTCACGGGCCTAGTTTGTGGCATAACGTCAATGGGATTTTAAGGAAGAAAGGCAAGGTTTATGTGGGTTCCAAAGGGCCTTTACGACAACAACTAATTTCTACTTTTCATGACACTCCTTTGGGTGGACATTCGGGCCAATTGGGCACTTTCAAAAGGTTAACTCAATATTTCTATTGGCCAAGAATGAGAGCTATGGTGAATGAATATGTAGCTCAGTGTGAGGTTTGCCATCGTAACAAGGACGACAATGCAGCCTACCCCGGTTTACTTCAGCCATTGCCAATTCCTAATCAAGCGTGGAGTAATATTAGCATGGACTTTATAGAAGGTTTGCCGAAGTCGAAAGCTAAAAGCGTGATATTGGTGGTGGTAGATCGGTTTACCAAGTATGCTCATTTTATAGCTATGTCTCATCCGTATACTGCTCTAACAGTAGCTGAGTTGTATTGGAAACATATTCATAGGTTACATGGTACTCCCGACAGTATTGTGTCTGACAGAGACAAGGTATTTTTGAGCAAGTTCTGGCAGGAAATGTTCAAACTAATGGGTACACAATTGCACTATAGTTCAGCCTATCATCCTCAGAGTGATGGCCAAACTGAGAGAGTCAATAGGTGTCTGGAAAATTACCTTCGATGTATGACTACAAGCAGGCCTACGCAGTGGAAACAATGGCTACCTGCTGCAGAGTGGTGGTATAACACCAACTTCCACACGGGTCTGCGATGTACTCCGTTCGAAGCGTTGTATGGTTATACTCCGCCTCAACTTTCAATTGGCCCTCTTTTGGAGACAGTAGTACAGGCAGCAGAAGACGCGGTGATGCATCGACAACAATTTCTTCAATTGTTGAAAGACAATCTAGCTACTGCCCAAGCTAGAATGAAGTTTTTCGCGGATAAGAAAAGGACCGAGCGTGAGTTTCTAGTGGGAGATTGGGTTTACTTAAAGCTTCAACCATATCGGCAGACTTCTATTGCTTTGAGACGAAATTTGAAGCTCAGTTCTAAATATTACGGTCCTTATTTGATAGTCGAAAGAATTGGGTTGTTGGCTTATAAATTAGCTTTACCTTCGCATTCTAAGATTCATCCAGTTTTTCATGTTTCATTGTTAAAGAAGAAGGTCGGAGATCGAGTGGTTATACAGTCAGAATTGCCTTATACAAATGACGACGGACAGTTTTTGGTTAAGCCAGTGGCAATTCTGCAGCGGTAGATGGTCAAACGAAACAATGTGGCTGCTGTTCGGGTTTTGGTTAAATGGTCTAATCTTCCACCGGAGGATGCCACTTGGGAGGATTATGATTTTTTGAAGGCTAAGTTTCCTGGTTTTGATTCTAATCCTTGAGGTCAAGGATGCTTTGATGGGGAAGGGACTGTTATGAACTGCAGTTAAACAGTTAAAGGTATAACAAATATGGGTTGCAGGGATTCGATCCTTGAATCTGGCAATAACAGAAATGGGAAGGTTAACAGAAATATAAAATGAACGGATGAGATTGGAAGTTGATTAAGGAGAGTTGAGGGTGAGGATTATGACACGTGGGTACAGGTTGTTGGTGGAGGTTGTTATAAATAGTCATGCTGGAAGAGAGAGGGAATGAACTGAAAATTAAGTCACACCAATTCTCTTCTCTGTTTCCTTCTTTCTTCTTCGATCTAGAATCTTCTTCTTCTTCTTCTTCTTCTTCTTCTTCTTCTTCTTCTTCTTCTTTCTTTGCACATCATCAATGGCGTAGCAGTAGATTCCATAGTTGTAGTATCAGTAGTTGTAATAAAGAACTTCGATATCAATAAATTCTACAGTTGGTTTTCTTCTGCATTTTTGATTTTGTTGGTGGATTGAGCTTGTGATCTTAGGGAGATCATAACAGTCTCTCCCTCCGGCCTCCACCACAGCCGCAACATTTTGCACAGATAATCAACTCTATGCAGGAAGTGAAAATTGCGGATTTTTCGGAGCAATACTGATTTGTCAGTCAGTAAAACGTATCAGTTACATGATGAGTCCGAGAGAATCAACAGAGATCTGAATCAAAATCAGCAGAACGCATGTGGATATGCGGAGGATATATGGTGATGGAAACCGAGTTTCATCGAAAACTGATACCAGAAATCCAGCAAATGAGTTTGCAGATTTGTCATCATTGAGGCTTGGAAGGAGGTGCGTGGAACAGAGACATAAAGCTCGAAAATGGTTATAAATGCAAAATGATTATTGTTGAAATAGAAGACTCTTAGGGTGTGTTTGGTTTGAAGGAAAATGTTTTCCATGGAAAACAATTTTCTAGAAAATGTTTTTCTAGAAAATAAGTAGATTTTAGATTTATTTTCTCATGTTTGGTTGGTGAGTAAAAAATATTTTTCAGAAATAATTTTTAGTGTTTGATTTATGAATGAAAAATATTTTTGAGAGACATCTTTTATTTTTACTAGAGTAAAAAATAATTTATGAAATTGAAAATATTTTTAAAATCAAAATTATTATTTTTTGGGTGTGGGGGTGGGGTGGGGTGGGGGGTAGTGGGTTAATTTTTTGGGGAGGGGTTGGGGTTGGGGGGGGCTGGCCGGTGAGGGGGGTTAGGGATCGGTGAAAAAATAAAATTTTGAAATTGAAAATATTTTTTTAAAATCGATGTTTTTTCCAAAAAAAAATGTAATTTGAAATTGGAGGAGAGTTTTGGAAAATGTTTTCCTTAATTTTTGAAGGGAAGTCATTTTCCTTAATTTTGAGGAAAATGAGTTGATTTGGAAAACATTTTCCAAAACTTTTGTCCCAACCAAACATGGAAAAATTGGAAAACATTTTCCAGAAAATGTTTTCCTTCATACCAAACACACTCTTAATCAGAAAATTTTCGCTTTTTCTTGTTGTATCAATGTTACTAACCATTTACTTTAGGTTGTTACTCCCTCTATCCACTATTATTTATCTTAATTTTTTTTTAGAGTTAAATTATAAAAATTTTAATTAACATTTTAAGATATAATTTTTCATCATATTGATATGCAAAAAAATTTAATTTATAGTACTTTTCATATAGTTTTTGAATATCTAATTTTTTTATTTAAAATATCGAATTAATGTAATTGACCGAATTATAATTGATGACATGACCGAATTATAATTGACAACGTGTCACAAATATTTTTTCAAAATCACTTGAAAAACTAATGACATGTATGAATTTTTTCTTGAACGGTAATAGTATAAATAAGCCTGAAAATTCAATGATATATTTAAATTCTTTTCTTTTAAAAAATTATAATTTTTTTTTAAATGAACTAAAATGAGAAACAAACACAAATAAATTGAAACAAACAGGTTAAATTCTGAACTAAACCCACACCTCACCTTGTGGGGCAACCCGTTACCCGTAACTCTCTCCCTCCCTCACATTTCCATTTTCAGCTATCACTCCTTCTTCCCTCCTCTCCCCTGCACCAACTTTATCGTGCATGCAAATTATCAACGTTTTAACCTATCAACTTCATTTTTCTTCCGCATTAACATTAACTATATATAAATTTCCAGTTCCTTTTAACTATTCCGATCCGCCATTAATCTAATTCTTCAGTCAGCTTTACTGACCATATATATATATACATATTTCGATCATCCATCGGTATAATTGATCTGAGGATTTCGCAGATCGTCCATATCTTTATCCTATTAATTTATCAAGAGGATTACTCTTTCTTTTTTTCTTTTTTTTTCGAGTTCAGAGACATAGACGAATTTAGAATTTAAATTTGATGGATCAACTTTTTAAGTTATGACTATTGAATCCATCTGATCACATTATGAGTTCGAAATTTAATACTATATTACTATTTGATAAAATTCCGCGTTAAAATATTGGGTTCAGTTGAACGCGATTTGGAGGAGGAGAAGGTGGGGCAGGATGAGCTTGGTGGTAAAGGTGGCCCTACTCTTCTTCATTTTTAATGGCTGTAGCTTCATCAATGCAGACACAGATCAATCCGACGGTCAGCTTAATTCTACTGCTACGTAGCTTAATTATAAAGAAATTAATATATTCACGGCATTCATGATTAATTTGGAAGTTACTAACAGTTTTTCTGTAAATAAGAAAGAATTTCGTTGTTAACTTATGTGAGCGTGGAACACTTGGTGTACTAATTTTTTTTTTCCGGTGTTCGATATCTGCTTTGTTGTCTTCCATTAATTCGGACTCATTACCGGGGAAAGCACTTCCTACCTGTAATTTTTCATTCTCAAAGCTCAAACCGAGACCTTTTTATAACTAAGCTAGGTTGCTAATTTTCACTAGAAAGTCCGTCAATTAGCCAAAGAGTTCATCGCATGCAAAAAATAAAATCATAGTAGTAAAATTTAGTAACAAAATAGTGTAGAGTTCTTTTTTTCTTTTTTTTTTGAGTTGTTCTTAGTATGTGTATGTATTTGTATGTTCTCAATAATTTCGTTGGTCGTGTTCAACTTTGATTATCAGGTTCTGCCCTGAGAGTGATGTATAGCTCCCTAAATTCACCGGGGCAGCTTACGAAATGGAGCTCATCAGAAGGTGGTGATCCTTGTGGAGAATCCTGGAAAGGCATTACTTGCTCGGGCAATAGAGTAACTGAAATGTAATTATGTTCTCTTCGCCATCCTCCTATAGTTTTTCGATATAGACTTTATTTTTTAATACTTCTCGTTAGTTAATTGATTTGGCAATTGCTGATTTTCAGTTTTCGTTTCATTTTCCTTCAGCCAGATATCCGGTTTAGGACTATCCGGATCAATGGGATACCAACTAACGAGTTTAACATCTGTAACCAACTTGTAAGATGATCAATGGCTTCAATTACTATTTTGGTACTTCGTTCTGTTATTTGTATTTACATCGTAAAATGTTGTAATTTGCAGTGACTTAAGCAATAATAATCTTGGAAACCAGATACCTTACCAGCTTCCTCCAAATGTAAAGAGACTGTACGTGTTTTTATACCTAATTTCTTCTTTCTTTGCTCAATTACAGGCTCTAGTGTTTTAAAAAAAGTTACTTACATAATCATTCTGCCATTTGCCTCGTATTGCAGTAACCTTGCTGGTAATGGTTTTACCGGTGTCCTACCTTATTCCGTTTCACAAATAACTTCCCTTCAATACTTGTAAGTTCATTTTTAAAATTAAATTTACCTGTATAGTATTACGTTGTTCTGATTTTCTCTCGGTTGCATGTGCCTGATTGTAGAAATGTCAGTCATAATCAAATTCAAGGAGAACTGAATGACATGTTTGGATCACTTTCTTCTCTCAACACATTGTAAGGCCTTATTTCAATTTGTCCTGTCTCTTTTTCAGATCGTTATTATCCTGTTATGACTAAGATTTCGAATGTATGTTGTGCTATTCTCGGTAGATAAATAGAGTAAGCATCTTTTGTTCTTCTTGGTTGATTACATTTTGTTTTATCCCTTGTTGCTTACTTTTGATTGTTTACAACTTATCCTCCAGGGATATCTCTTTCAATTCAATGACCGGTAAACTTCCTCAAAGCTTTAAGTCACTGACTAGCATGAAGAAAATGTAAGACATGTACCTTTTGATTCATTATTTTACTGTATTGGTCAAGTGTCATCGAACTTTCTAGTATTATTGTGTTGTGCAGCTACCTGCAGAACAACCAGTTCACTGGAAACATTGACGTCCTCGCCAATCTTCCTCTTGACGATCTGTGAGTTATGCAACGGCTTTGTGTGTGTGAATGTTATCGATATCTGAATGTTCCATTTCAAGGCTTTCTCAGTTACTATATTGTTGATTCCTTTATGCTTCAGGAATATTGAAAACAATCAGTTTACTGGTGGGATTCCTGAGCAGTTTAAAAAGATAATGCAGTGAGTGTTTCAGTTTGAAAATTATTTTCTCATCCTTGAAAATTTGTAGAAAATAACTTTCTAACAGAATTTGTAATTTGTGATACAATTGTAGAAAATCTACCAGTAACACAGGGAGTTCAGGGCCTGCAACCCCTGCGAATAAATCCACTCAAACTCACAAATCAGGAGGCAATGCCAATCCTTCCAGCGGTGGAGGTAAAAGTGATGGTGGTGAGAAATCTGGTATTAGTGGTGGAGGCGTTGCAGGCATAGTGATATCAGTTTCAGTGGTTGGAGCAGTTGCAGTAATCTGTATTATCAAGAAAAGACGCAGGAAGTTGTCAACAGATATAGAAAAACTTGACGTTCAGCCATTCGTTCCTGAGTCACATGAAGTACAAGGTAAATAATTTTTTGACTTCTTTTGGGGTCAATTGAGAAACATAGCTGGTTAGTTTTACTGATAGTTACTTCAATATCTCAACATATATACACTCTTATGGTGGATAGATCCTTTCTTGCCATGTTATCTTATTTATATAGAGCTGAATTTATTGTGGTACACAAAGGAGAGCCTTGGCGTAACAGGTAAAGTACCAGATTCGAGCTGTGGAAACAACCTCTTGCAGAAATGCAGGGTAAGGTTGCGTACAATAGACCGTTGTGATTTAACCCTTCCCTGTACCTCGCATATAGCGGGAGCTTCACCAGGCTGTCCTATTGCAAATGTAGTTCTGTTTATATAAACACACTTTTAACTCTGGATGCAAGTCCCAGCAAAGGTACTGAATCAACTCAGGTGAATTTTGGAAACTTAGTTTTCCTTTTGAGCTCGCCGTCCTTCATTTCATGTTCACGTGAGCGTGTCTATGATGATGAATTATCTTTCCCTTTTGCAGCTTCATTTGTAACCTGGTATTTCATACATCTTAAGCCTTACCTCAATTGTTTTAAGTTCTGTAGCGTCATTCCATCAGAGTTCCAGCTAACATTTGCCCTTTTCTTGTTACTAGTGTTATTGTTTTTTATCTTGTGTTAGTTTTGGAACCTGTATTTTTCTATTCATCACCTATTTTGGCTGCAGATACGAAACTCAGTCAAGCTCCGTCGATAGCAAGCATGGAAGCTATTGAAACTCCCACTGTAGTGTCTCTAAGACCTCCACCTATTAATACTCATAAATCCATTGGTGGAGATGAAATTTCAGAAAAACTCATTGTTCCACAGAAGAAAACTCATACAGCTGAAAGAAAAGTTGTGCAATTTTCAATTGAAGACGTACAGATAGCTACTGACAGCTTCAGTATAGAAAATCTTATTGGTGATGGATCAATTGGAAGCGTATATCGAGCTCACTTTGACAATGGCAAAGTAATATCTATTAGTTCTATTTGTCGTTTTAACTATTTCTTGTTGCAGCTAACATTCCCTATGCTGATGTCGGTGATTCTGATAGTTTAAGTTCCTATTCCATAGGTTCTCGCTGTCAAGAAACTTTATTCATCTGAACTCCGGAATCCTGAAGATTTTCTAAAGATGATTCCTGAAATATCCCAGCTGGATCATCCAAATGTAACAGAACTAATTGGTTATTGCTCAGAAGATGAGCAGCACCTGCTGGTTTATGAATTCCATAGAAATGGTTCTCTGCATGATTTCCTGCATCTGATGGATGAAGACAACTCGCGACTAACATGGGACAGCAGAGTTCAGATTGCACTTGGCACAGCAAGAGCACTAGAGTGAGTTTCATAATTTACAAAATCACTTTCATTGGGCATCACATAAGATTTTGATTAGGCATCATATTATTAGAAGTTGTAGAACACCGCGTATGCTGGCTTTCCATTGGATCAAATCAGAATAAATTTTCTATTTTTGGTCGCGACCTCTCCAATATTTATAAGTAGGCTTATTCTAGTAGCTAAGTCTAAGCTTCTTTTGATTTGCAGGTATCTACATGAAGCTTGTTCCCCATCGTTAGTTCATAAAAATATAAAATCTGAAAATATTTTACTTGATGCTGATCTCAACCCTCATATATCAGACAGTGGGTTAGCAAACCTTATGGCTGATGCAGATCAGGTAACACTTTATAAATTTGTTTGTTGCCTTACTCTAAAGTATAATTTCCTAAAACTCCACACCAGATCTTCTAAATGGCTTCAACTTGGACCCTTTATTTTTGCTCTCTATAGGGATTGAACCATAATATAGAGTCTGGATATGGCGCACCGGAAGCTGCTATATCTGGGAAGTATACTACCAAGAGTGATGTATACAGCTTTGGAGTTGTTATGTTGGAACTTTGTACTGGTCGAAAACCTTTCGATAGGTAAATGTTAATTTAATGGTTTTGAACCCAAAATCTGTTTAAGACAAATAATAATTATGTGTGTTCTTCTCTTCTCTTCTCCACTCAGCTCAAGACCAAGATCTGAACAGTCTTTAGTTAGATGGGCAACCCCTCAGCTTCATGATATTGATGCCCTGGAAAAGATGGTTGATCCATCTCTCTCTGGATTTTTTTCTGTCAAATCTCTTTCCCGGTTTGCTGATGTTATTGCTCTCTGTGTTCAGGTAATACTCTCGTTGTTTAAATTCATATGATAAGATAGAAATAAAAACATTTGAAACATATAGTCTTAAACATGACATAACATCTCATTAGAGTAATATGAGAATTAGTTCGTTCCTTTTATACTGAAAGCTGCTACATGCCATGTGTTCAATTATCAATAAAGTATCCCCTAAATCGCGCTCACTATCTCAATGGTTTGTATATGTTGTCAGCTTGAGCCTGAGTTCCGGCCACCTATGTCTGAAGTGGTTCAAGCATTAGTCCGGCTAGTGCAACGAGCAAATATGAGCAAGAGGTTACACAATAATGATCAGGATTGAAGAGATATACTCGAGACCTGCTGATTGTTACAACAAATGGTTCTCTCAAAACTGTTTGCTGCTATGGGACATCCTCTGATGCTGGTCAGCCCAGCAATTTCTTCGGTGCAGTTGTATTTGATTAAATACCATATGCTAAAATATAATTTCATTCACAATATATATATACATAAATTATCTATACTTGCACAGAACCTTGTTGACACATACATGAATGGTTACCAGCATTTGTACTCTGTTACAAGATGTTAGCAACGACAGGTTAATAGTCTTTTGACAATAAACATAGCATGACTCTTGAAAAAGAGGCTCTTAACTACATGTTATTTATAATACTTCGAAAACTACCAGTTCTGCATCTATCTTCCAGCAAAGGTTCATTCATGCTACGCAATTACGACACTAATAAGAATGCATAAGAAACTTTAAGCGTCTAACTGAGTGAACACCTGGGAAAATAGTGTTGCTTCCAATATTGATGAAGGCAAACACAAGATCAAAAGAAATAAGGCAGATTAGGACACAGCTATCGCTTGCTGTTAGTACGACAACAAGAGTCCTACTTTGCCAATCAGATACCTACCTTGACAAACACAAGCGCTGACAGCAGAAACCGACATCACCGGAATGAAATTGAATTAAAATAAGTAAAGAGGGAAAGCTATCTTAGATTTTAACTCAAAACACCAAGGCATCAGGCATTACAACGCAGAAGTTGGTCCTGCATCTTTGTTGGCAGCAAACAGGAGCATTAAAGATGCACAAACAGGTAATAAAATCTTAGTGGACAGCATGAATCATCAAATTGAGTACATGGGATAACTAAATGGCAAATAGCAATGTCAATTCATTCCTGCCAATGCTTGATTGTTTGTACCAAAGAAAATGTAGTCCAACTAATTGTAGACCATATACTTCGGTGTTGCACTGAATTTCTGATATCCCTTAATGACCTTGTTGACGGCATCCAGAAAGTCTTTCTCTGTAACAGTTTTCCTCCTTGCTCGAATAGCATACATTCCAGCCTCCGTGCACACACTTCTTATATCAGCTCCTGGAATAAACCAAATCAATGAAAAGGTCAAAAGTGAGCCCCTAACTGTCGTATTTGTACATCTCATTACTACAATATTTTGAAAATTTAAGTGATGCATATAGGTGAAATTATATTTGTCCAAAAATATATACAAGTGAACTCATCACTTCTCTTTACATGAAAGTAAACCTTCTCTAGACCTCCATAAATGTCATAAAGTCGGAAAAGCAGCTAACTTATTGCCAAATTCACTCTTTAGCATCAAACTCAATTAAAATATCAACCTCTTCCAAAATTCTCCTCTAGGTCCAGCAACCTTAACCTTGCCTTTTAACTGGTCAATGGACAAGCTCAAGGAGATCTCATTCTGTAAATACTCACCTTACAATTCCTATTGATATAAGTTGCGGGGAAAAAATCCTATTAATATAAACCCATCCAACATTGTGGGTACCAAACCAAGTTATCTAAGTCCTCCGACCACAGTATGTATGTACAACGCCAACAAGGCAACAACAGCATACCCAGTGTAGTATTTACTAAGTGGAGTTTGGGGAGGGTATAGTGTAAACAAACCTTACACCTACCTCAGAGG
Source organism: Solanum lycopersicoides (assembly GCA_022817965.1). NCBI lineage: Eukaryota > Viridiplantae > Streptophyta > Magnoliopsida > Solanales > Solanaceae > Solanum > Solanum lycopersicoides. Next base: position 80,432,561 of record CM040623.1, read on the forward strand.
TAATGGTACTATTTGGATAGACCCTTGGCTCAAGGACACCACATTATGTATGTAAATCCCATTATTCATTTCAACAGAACAGTTCAAGATTACATTAATGGACTGCCCAAGAACACTTGGAAGGTTTTTTTGTGGAAATTTTTTACATAATTCAGGTTCTATCAAGAATCAAGAAAAGCCCATGACATGAAAGTTGAAACAAAGGTAAGTTGATCCAGAATGTAACAAGAAAATTTGGAATGCGAGTAATAATGTGTCTTGCTGTTGTACTTCTGCACAAAATACAAGCTCAGGTACCCAAGCAGCTCTTGATTGAAACTACCAAAGGACTATACTCCATTACTCCTTCCTCTCAGTTTGCCTCAGCACGACAATTAAGATGAAAGGTTTCATTTGTACATGGTGTTGTTTTCAATGAGGAAACTTGTAATAGAATCGAAAAGTTGCCAAATTATGTTTGGTAAATAAAACATCAGGGTGTGAATTTAAATTCTTGGAAGTTGTGAAAGCATGCAGAATTGAATAATTTCTGAAATATGTAGAAAAGTTTGAGATATTCAGATGTAGAACTTCCCCTTCTAGAAAATCATTATACATTTTGGGCAGACTTAAAAGGGAGGGCATTATAATTAGGAGAAAGAGCTCTTTAAAGAACATTGTGCACAAGATCAAATACTAAATTGCTGTTTAATATGCAACTTCTGAAGCAATATACATGAATCATTCTATTATATGGCAATGCATATGAGATTACCTGTAGAGTTTGGACAGAGACGTGCCAAAAGTTCAAATCGAATATCGCGCTCACAATTCATTGTCCGTGTATGAATCTTAAATATCTGGGTCCTACTCTCTAGATCAGGTAGACCAAACTCAACTTTACGATCCAAACGTCCAGGACGTAGCAATGCTGGATCAAGTGTATCAGGCCTGCAAACAAAATAAAATGCATTACAGTAGTTAGCCACCAAATACAATAGCCATGGATAACACCCAGTTTGAAGAACTCAGTTATCATGCTGCAAATAAATCACCAAAAGTTATACCAGCAAACACAACCCACAAGAGAGACTACAGGGACAAAAAGCTAAAACAAAGAGAGAACACTAACCTATTGGTGGCCATGAGAACCTTTATATTCCCCCGAGCATCAAATCCATCTAGTTGGTTCACAATTTCAAGCATGGTACGCTGAACCTCATTGTCTCCACCTACACCATCATCAAATCGTGCACCTCCAATGGCGTCTACTTCATCGAAAAAAACAATGCACGCCTTCTTTGAGCGCGCCATCTGCCATACCAAAACGCTAGTCAGCAATCAAACTACACAACTTGCTAAGGAAGTTACCAACACGGTTACTTCTGACCTGGAACAGTTCACGAACCATCCTAGCTCCCTCACCAACATATTTCTGAACAAGCTCACTGCCAATAACACGAATAAAGCATGCATCTGTTCGATTTGCCACTGCTCTAGCAAGCAGTGTTTTCCCAGTACCAGGAGGCCCATAGCAGAGAACACCCTTTGGGGGATCAATTCCAAGTTTCACAAACTTTTCAGGGTGAAGCATGGGCAACTCAACAACCTGTATTTAAAAGCAAAGGTTTCATTATGCAGGCAAACATACCAATCAAGTTATATAATACCGTGAATTTTAAACAGAACAAGGTCAGAGCTGGACAGACAATAAATAACATAGTATACAATCATGAATACCTCTCGCATCTTTTCAATCTGTTCCTTGCATCCACCAACATCATTATATGTCACATCAGGCTTTTCCTCAACAGTCATCATGGTAACACTAGGATCAATTTTGGGAGGCAAAGGAATTTGAATCTGATATTTATTCCGATCAACCCTGCAACAACAACAATATGGTCAGAGAGACAATATTTTGTAAAGCAGAAGCCTTGGCTAGTTCATTACTGTTATATACAGAACTAGATTTTCCCACTAAAGCTTCTATGTTCCACCTATAAAGCATGAGAATACCGAACACTAGGTATCCCCAATACTAAAAGAAACCTAAGCAATACAATTCCATCCACAAGGACATGAAGTGAATATTCCACATAATCATCCCCAATAAAGCAATCGATAACTAGTATCTGCAAATCCTCACAAGTTCTCAGTAAGATCACTATGTTCTAGGAGATCCTTATGTTGCAGTAACCCACTTCCTTTGACAAACTCACACTTGTGCAACATGAGATATGACTCTAAAATACAGCTACCAGAAGACAATACAGTTACACAGTTAACTTCCTTTGCTTTAGAATACCACTTCAGGAGATTTGTTCTTTTTGGGATGTATGAGTCTATTGAGAGACAGAGAGAGAGGAGAATAAGAATATACCCGACTCGCATGCCTTCTTCTATATCAGTTGGTGAAACTTTGTCACCTAATCCAACAACAAACTGCGGGAATAAAATGAGCATAGTCAAATAAAAAGGTGATCAGAGTCCTTTCATTAAAGAGTGAATCCAAAAGAAAATGTTGCAAACTTCTGTGATAACTAAAAACATATACCCAACCCCAAAGAAGGGTAAAACCTTTCAGGCTGAAGACATAGTAACCCTGAAAAGATCCTTATCAAAAAACACATGGAAAGTGCCCGTAATATCAATATGTTTTCTTGGAAGATGGATTGAAAAAACAAATGTTTTACTACTATCATGATAACAGGAACTTTCACATGTTTAAATTGAACCTCAAAATTATCAAAGCTTCACACCGTCTTATGTCTTGTGAAGGAAAAAACATTGCATCCGTTATTGCTCAGATATAGATTTTGATTCTCCAGTTTTAACAGTAAACCTGGCTTCCCAGGCACCCTCCTTCGAGATACCCATACATTCACCAATAGAGGTGTCACTAGAAGATAAAACAGATCAAAATACTATGTTGGAAATACATGATGCATACCTTTGCAATTTGCTTGACGTTAATCACGTATTTTGCATCTTCAGTGTTGGGGCTAATTATCTTTGTACACCTAGCAACCTGCTCCAACAAAATTGAATTAATACTTCAATGTACCTGAGTAATTAAACAGCAACAGATCTGTATTTCATGAAACACACCTGAAGAGGTTGCTCCTCCTGCATCATCTGTTTATCAGAAACCAGATCCCATTGACTTGGTGCAGCTAACCCAGTGTCAGACTCCTTAATACCTAGTTCACAAGAATGTGCAACAAAGAAACACAAGGTTTGAAAAGAACAAAATGAAGTCCCATTACATAATCAAATACAAAATCAACAAGGCATAACAAACATACCGCATAAATCATTTATCTTTTTGGCCATATCCTTGATTTCCTTTTCGGCTTTCTTTATGCTGGTCGAATAAGGTCCTAGACCCTGCAAAAATCATTATATTTTGTTGATAGGTAGTGAGAATAATTTATAAATTGTGAACTTCCACTGAGCCAGCACTATAAAATATAATTACAAGTTCGGCAATTCCAAATATCTTGCATTTCATCTACATCATGTACTTCATGTAGAAGGATCGTTGTACCAAAAGGCTATCAAGGAGGAGGGATGTGTGACTTAGGCCTAGAGTAACAAATGTGCACCTCACTGACTCAATCTTACAACTGAATAATTTCTCAAAAAACATAAATATGCATATTTCTTCTATTTTTTTGCCCTCGTAACTTAGTTCAAGTAGCAAAGATGGAGGAACTTATGACTTAGGCAAGAGGTTTGAGCCCTGTGCTTTACCAATTAAGCCAGGTATTTTCATTGGAGAAGAGTACAAGAGCAGGTCATTATCACCAAGCTTCCAAGGTAACAATTGGTCTTAAAGGGTTGACCCCGATAAGATTTCTCATTCATCAAAAAAAAAAAAAACTATTTAATTTTTATTTATAATGAGAGGCACAATTGACCAAGGTAACTTATCCGTGCCTCACAAGAGAACCTCAATACCCTAGAGTGACCTAAACCTACCGAGCTCCAGGCATTAGCTCAACATAACAGATGGGGAATCAACTACAACAGTGGAGGAACTTATGTAGGAGAATAAGAGCTCCCAGTAGAAGTACAAAACCAGAAAGCAACATATAAGGAACAAAAAGATCACATGAACCACATGTGACATGCCCCGCTGCAGTTCACCAAATTTGACAAGAATGGTTCAGATACAAGTGTAACTCATACTTGCAGATATATAATCTCTCTGATATGTTTCTGCCTCTTAAAACATGGCATGTAACTAGGTGGAGAAAATATGTATTGGTTTTTTCATTCCTAAAAGTGAATTGAGAACTTGAATTTAACTTCTTTAAAATCAATTTTAGCCACAAAATACATATTAGAAAGCACAAAAGCAAAAGCAAAAAGAGCAAATGCAACATAAGTAATATTACAGATCCTCTCTGACCATAAAAAGTTATATTTTATGCTATGAGCAACTCTGGTCACAAGTCTCATAAGTGATTCAACAGTTCCATGGCTGCATATTCAGTCAATAACACGTGACTACTCAAATGCTTGTTAGAAAGGCGGCAAGGGATGAACAAAAAACCCTATGTTGACACTCCAAACATAACTTTAGAGGCCGTTACTAGATAGACCAGAGCTACACCCAGGGGGGGAAATTATTTCCCACTAAGGAACGCACCTAGATTTCTCCCATTGAATCCGTCTTAGTTCCGATAATTGAATTATCCATAGATATATACTCTCTACACCAATTCACTTGAGTGAGACATAAGGAGTGGAATCCCCTGATAAGCTGTATTAAAGTAAGTTCAAGCTAAGCGCTTGTTTCTAAAGAAGAAAAGGAGGACATCTTCAATCTCTTCATAAAAATGGCTCTAGGGGTGGAGGGGATTACAAGGTGGGTAGTGGAACCCTCACCAACAAGGTGAAGGTCACGGTAGTCAGATAGTCAACCAACTGAGTTACTATTCCCCCAAACATTGATAACCTAAAAAAGCTTTTAAGCATAATGAAGATGAGAGATGCTGTTAGCTGCACTCATCCACACCTACGAAAACATCCACCTAAATCCTAAAAAACGCAAATTACTACCTTCAACAGCTCAAACATTCTTCAAGTTCGAACCCACTTAGTAACAAAACGAAAGATAATACCAAAAATTACATTTCTGCAACATTCTGTACCATCTCAGTTATCCAACAGTGCACAATGAAGAATTAACAGTTCAAAATGAATTCAAAAGCAACAGATAGAGATAAAAGGTAAAATTAGGGTTAAACATTCGGGGAAGAAACAGTACATAAGTCTTGAGTAGAGCGATATCATCTTCATCAAGTGGTGGTGGGTTCTTCTCGTCCTTGATCTCATCTTCGATATCGGCTGCCGCGGGTGCCATAGATTTCAGATGCGTTTGTTCTTCTCACAAATCGCAAAGAACAAAAAGATCTGTATTTCGAAAAATTTCTTGAGAAAGAAGTAGCAAGAAAAGTACAATAGCAATGAGATCTCTTTTTGCTTTTATAAAACCCGGTACATGTGGTTGTTCGGGCGGATATATCCAAATCGGCCCGGTCATCTTTTTTTGGACCATATAGTAAAAGATTTAAAACAAGGTACAAGTGCACAAATAGCCATATTAGGGTTCCTATTTTGCAAAAAGAAAAAAAAAAAAGTTTAAAATTTAGCCACCTAAAAATTAACTTCAGACATGTGAATTTGAAGTTGAAATCACGGTGTGAAGTTTATAACTTTGACCCAAGGGTTTGAAGTTTTGATTTTGAATTCGTTTGAGTTATTAGATGACTAAAATTGATGAGCATTGAAATTTATTTACGATTACGATTTAACCACCTATAATGAATAAGATTAGTTTTGAAGTTTGATGTCTAATTTGTAATCATACAAGTGTGTGAAGTTGGGGAAAAAACAGCACAGGTCTAAAGTCAATTATGTATCAAACAAGGTAAATCTACCAGTGAGTACTTTGCTTGTCTTGATATTTGTTGGCTGATATAGCAAAATGTTGTTATAACATCAATTTTGATTCCAAAGAAAAAACTTGATTGCTATAATAAGATGTTTACGAGGATAGTTGTTATGAAAGATAACTGGTTGTACTTAGTTCAAGTTCCTAATCCTCCCTCTTTCAAGTTTTGGATTTGAAAATTGGGAACAACACTGGACTAGTTTTGAACCATATGCATTAACCAATTCCTCTGTTCAAAACTATGTACCTCCTGCTTCCTTTCTGCAGCGAACAAAATAAGACATCTTACGAGACAAAGTCTAAAAGATGCTCAAGCATTCACATTTGGTATAGTTTCATGCACATCTGAAGTCTGAACTTGAAAACTATCAATTACATCCAACAAACACAGTCGAGAGTCTATACGCTCTCATACAGCTTTGGTTTATATGAAGCCACAATTTTGAAACAAAGCTTCTTCACCACTAAAACAAAATGAAGAGTTATAGCTTTGAAGTTCACTGCACTAAGCTATAATTCGAGGAAGATATTATTGCAGGAAATGTCGTAACTGAATCAAAGAAACCTACAGGTAACATGTATGTCAGTGAACAGTGGATGCAGATCCTAATATTTGTCTTGCCGATTCCAAGATATGTAACAACTCACAAGGGAACAAATGTAATGAACCAGGGCAGCTTCCCAGCATCTATAGAAAATACAGAAGAAAAACATATTGTTGAGTACTCCTGAAGTGTTGTGAAGATTAATATGAATCTCTTGGTTCCCCATAGTCTTGTAGGGGTCGGGAAGCTGATAAAGTTCTCATGACCAGTTCTTTCAAGATTGATATGGAATGACTTGCGGCACTTGGGAAAAGTCAGCTACAGTGAGTGCTTGTATTTGATAACATCCATTGTGTTCAAGTTAAATCTCTGGCAGATATCAGATATGGTCGACTCATTTAAACCATCATTAGATTCTCCAGATTGAATAAGCTTTTGAAGGTTTTCTGATGGCAATAATACCTGTGAATACCACCAAGTGCAAGACTCCAGTTAATATCGATTACACAGGCCAAAAGCAGCATAAACAAACCAATGACTCCAACCATTAGCTACAAGATGATCCATCAATACATGCTTTGCAAACACGGAAGCAAGTATAGAACGATAAGTGTCACAGAATAGAACAACGCAATAAGCAGAACGAGAGAGAGAGAGGAAGTGGTACAAAGAGATGCCTACACTGAAACACTACTAATTTGATGATGCAGAAAAATGATGCATGGATCTGCCAAAATTTTTTTACAGGTGTCTATCTAAATAAAGGTATACATGCAGACTTAAGGAACAATCATACTACCATTATATCCAACAAGAGGGTGACTAAAGAAAACTGCTGAAAAGGAAGCAGTAAATAAAGGAAAACGAGAAAATTTTGGTGATTGTCCTAAGTGGGTTCCATAAAGACGGACAAATTAGAATACGATGTAGAAAAGATTAATGATGCATGCATCCCACCTGCAGAAAGGAAGCAGAAACAAAGGAAGACAAGAAAATTTTAATAATAGTCTCAGCTAAGTTCCAAGTGATATTCTACCCATGGTGGACTAATGCAGTTGTTCGTTCTCTGAGGGTCATCTTTTACATTTGTCCTCTTGTCTGTTGTTACCTTATCTGACTGCTGTTGATGGGAGATGTTTGTTAGTAATCGAAGAAGATTTTCACTTCCCTGAAGATCCAAAAAACATAAAGGTAATTAGCAACCTAAACACAGCAGGATGAAATACCGAAGCAACATAGTAAATACAAAAATAAATAACAAGATTGTCTTGTAAGCTATAAGCACATATCAATTTTCTTTTTATTTTTGATGAAGCAAGCATATTGAATTTTGGGGGCACACATTAAACATCTGGTACCTTTCAGTTTTATTTTTATTTGTATAGTGTCGGCCTGGGATGAATTTTAAATGGGGAATAACATGGTCTATGAGGACATATAGCCGACCCCCGCTTGTTTGTAACTAAGAGAAAAATTGTTCATATAGAACACATTAAACTTCGCGGCTAAATGATTTGAAGAGTGGAAGGATGGGGAAGAAATGTGACTGGACAAATACACAGAGAGTTGTGCAATGAAATGGAATCACATGGTCTCTATAATTGTGATCCCAGTATATGAGAGCATGCATGTGTACATATGTCTAGTTTTGGTACCAAAAAGAGAAATTATTTACATTTTTCCACTATAAAGGCATGCGGCAATTCTCAACATTTTAATCAGTTCAAAATATTAGTCACCTGAAGAGCTCTCCAGTGAGAGTACGTCCGAAATAAGACCCAAAAGAAAGGTATATTAGGCAAGGGTAGCACCTGCATGACATGAAAATAAATTGAGAAAAGCAAGAGAATCACAACACTATAAATCAAGAGGATCACATAAAAAGAGGCGAAAGTAAGAAAATGGTACATCTCAATATGATCAGAAAGAGAAAACTAAATATAAGACTTGACATTTCATAAATAGTGTATCAATACCATGAAAAATGATGACAGTGGAAGCAATGCAGCTGAGCCATACAAGTACTTCTTGTGGATGATAGCCCCCCTGGTAATAAAATCAATACATTAATATGAAATGTACAGGAGGAAAGAGTTTTTGAATTATGTTATATTATTACAACACCAAACAACATAGGAAACTATCATCCTTAAAATAGCAAATACTCGTTCAGAGTTCAAAAGGAGAAAAGTTGACTGGGTGACTTTGGTCAATGTTAAAAGGATTTGTTCGATCGTCCCTTGACATAACTTCAATCAGATTCAAGTCAATGATATAGTCATTAAGAAAAAAGATAGTCATTTATGATATTCATGCCCCAGTGACACTACGAAGTTCTTTTCTGCAAAATAAAATGCATTGTCAAGGATTCGTATCTCAAATAGTGAGATAAGATTCAGGATCCATTTTGAGATATAGAATCCAGATTCACACAACAAAATAAGAGCTACACATGTTTGCTGGCAGGAAGGCTGAATCTGCTCATATTATTGTTCATATCCAAATCTGAGATGAAAGGGAGTGCCTAAAAGCACTTTCTAACCATCTGACAAGGGAAAATGATTTTGCCTGGCCACCAGAATTAAATTATCGTGTGTTATTTTATATCCATCTTCATTTGTCCTAGTAGATTATGAATGCACAAAACTCTAACCTTAATTAGAATATGTTCTTCCACAGCAGAAAGAGATTTTAAATCCCCAACCAAGTGTGGTCGGGATATTAACTCTTTGGCTGACTTTCAAGCATCTGGTTTTTTCCGCAGTGGATATTTACTAGAAAAGTTGCAGTAGTGCAGAAACCACCACATAGAAAGAAAGGCAACTTATAGGAAAACATACGAGTAAACAGAATAGGCTAAAAGAATTGTTTACTGGAAAAAACATTCAGAAAAAGGATGATCACAAATGGAAGATCAAAACTAAATTGTTAATTATTGGCAGTGGTGACACAGAGCAAAGCATCTAGGAGGAATTCTCAAAAAAAAAAAAGTTGAAAAGGTAAAATATAATAGAAATCAAAGCAGGAAGATTATATTGAAGTATTAATAACAAAGTTAGCGAATCATAATTTTGAAGTTGAACTTGACTTCTTGGATTTTGTTAAGAGAGGTAAGGAGTAGCTTTATTGGTATTAATTATTAAGTGTGTCAAACATTTGGGAAGGCCCATAGTGCAAAGTGGATCAGATAAATTGGAATAGGAGGATTAAAGTTGTTTTCTTTTCTAAGTGGACAATCATGATCTTACGGTTCATAGCTTATCAGCTTCTCAAGCCCGTAATTATAAATGGTAGAAAACAATGGTAAATCTTCTGTTACATGGGATAGCTGCCAGCCGAGACAAGAATTCCAGAAACAAGAGATATATGCCTTACGTTTAAAATATATGACATCCTAACTAAAATTAGAAACTTTTATAGAGTGGTTAAGAAATCACTAAAGAGGAAGAAATATGCAACGAATTGCAGGACTACAAGACCTCATGAGAAAGTGAAAATATAATGTTTTAAAAAGAAAAAAAACAATAAATAAATAAGCATTGTATACCCTACCTCGAGGCGATATGACGTAGTCTCCGCCGAACAAGCTGTCCATTTAAACTGTGCAGAAAAAAAAGACAAGATTGGTACAAACAGCCAGATAACATACAATCTAAAGGTAGAGGTGCTCATGTAATGTGCCTTTCCCCTTTCTTTTCTTTTAATCATATGTACACTCAGAGGCAAAAACGTAAAACATGGTACATAAACTGAAGAAATTCAAACGACCCTATGGATAGAAAATGTAAAGGATCTTTTGAATGTGGATAGAAATTTATTCTTTTTAAAAAAGCTTTTCTCCTGGATAAAAAGTGCACCTTGACATCAACTTATCAAAGTACAAACAGAAATATTGAAGCGAAATTAATTGTTTCCAATTTTATTCAGCAAAAGCACGTGAAACCATTGCTTTCTCTAAGCAACTATGATTCTATAAATCCATGACATGTCATGAGAATTTGGAAATAATATTACATTCATCTGACTATATGACTTACTTAGAGATATTGAAGCGAAATTAATTGTTTCCAATTTTATTCAGCAAACTCACGTGAAGCCATTGCTTTCTCTGAGCAACTTTGATTCTATAAAGCCATGACATGTCATGAGAACTTGCGAATAAGATCACATTCATCTGACTATATGACTTACTCTAAATCCACGAATCTTTGATTCTCATTACTGATGAAAACTACCATTTTCATTTTCTGCTGATCCACTTCGACCAATTAGACTGTTAAATTTACCAGCTCTTGTCAAGCTTAGATGAGTTCAAATTATTTGTCTAATAATTTTTTTCTTAAAAAGGTGGATCTCTATCAAACATTTGTTTAAATGATGTATCAACACCACGTTTTTATACACTAATCAGTTCATAAAATGGATCTATAATCATTCAGATTTGTACAACTAAAAGGACAATTGCATTACACAGAAACAATCCTGCACCACATATATCAATCTCAATGATGTAGAGAGGTAGTTTGGTAGGGTGTATTAGTCATAATACTATCTAATCCTTTGTTTGATAAGATTTCCAGCCTATGTGTATTAGTTATACACTTTATTCAGTATTAGTTATACACTTTATTCAGTATTATAAACTTAATACTACATAGCAAATCATGATATTCGCAATATAAGAACTATTAATACATGGATAGGCATGGCTAAAGAAAAAACTGCCCTTAATACACCAAACCAAGCACTGAATAACAAAATAATTCCACCATAACTGATCACAGCATTACTAATACAGCATTACTAATTCAGTATTATTCTCATACACTTTACCAAACCTCTAAAAGACGAAAAGAGAGAGAGAAGGGGTGCATACCTTGAGGGATAGGTGATGTCGACACGTGTTACCTCCTTAGAAATGGATTTCAAAAAGATCTCCGAAGGCTTAACACGAGAAAGAAGCGTCAACCCCAGCCTAACATCACAAATCGCTAATTAGTTTCAGTATCATTAGCTACATTGTAGTACTCCAAGAAAAACTAAAGATTACCCGTGAATTCTGTTCTTTAAACTTCCTGCAGGCGCTTTTTCCAAACTAGTCCAAGCATTGTTCATCTGATTATAATAACAAACATAACAACAGTTCCTCATTCCATTACCTCAATATTAGAACGTAAATTCAACCAAAACACAAAAAAAAAATTGAAAAAAACCTTATCAGAGGCGAAATCAACGACGACTTCAATATTCGCGCCGGGTGATTCACGACTAGATTTGGAGGAAATCTTCTTCCAGAGGTCTTTCAATGTAGAAGGAGCATTAGAAGATTGAGCTTCAGATTGCGATGCTTCAATCGATCGACTGAAACACCAATTCCTTCCCCTGATTGGAAACACTACCAATCTAGCCTTCATGATACGTTTTCAGTGCACAAATTTCAACGAAATGGAGATGAAGATTGTTCGATTCGGAAGAAGAGTGCAGATTGATTTGAGGGAAATGAAGGCGGTGAGAGTAGTAATAAGGAGCTGAAAAAACTGCCAAAGTTGTAACCGTTTTTGGAGAAATGAAAAACACACCGAAAGTGAATGAAGCAGCGGCCGCACAGACCATTCACCAGACCTAAGGGTCGATTTTGTTCATCGTAAGGTTCGGCAGGTTATTATTAACGAATTAATAATTATTATTTTTTATTACTTTTTGATATGTATAATTAAAATATTTTATTGGAAATCGTGTCAATGGTATTGTTTTCTAGAAAAAGAGGGTACGATTTGGCTATTTTTGAGTTTTAAATGTTATTTATCTGTTATAGCAATTGAAAAAAATTGCTAGAATAAGTATTCAAAATTGAAATAACATTGAATGAAAATATTTTTTCCTTTATAATATTCTACGGTGTAATTAACAGAATCTATAATTAAATATTTAAATATACAAAGTAAATAATAAATATTATGAAATCTCCCTCTAAAGTTCAAAGTATAGCATAGCTTATAAGCTAGAATCATCGCCGATGGATTGTGCACGCATTTTATTGCTATATTTGGAATTTAAAATTTAAATAATAGCCAAAAATAAACTAGTGTTGAGTAATACATTTTGGATATCATATTGTACTCCTTTTTAACAAAATGTAACTAAAAGGTCAAAGTGTCAACGTCCAAAATTTATAATACTTACTATTTAATGTTTAACATATTATATAGTATATAATTTGATATACGATTTTATCCGAAAAAATTCAATTATTTTTAATGAAATAATGATTCAGTTGTTTTTAAAATAATCGTAGTTTATGGGATAAAGATAATAGTTTCAAAATATTCATAAAATTATTTTATCTTGTATTTGTTAGGACTAAGGAGTACTCCATATTAAGTCCCAAAATTATTTTATCATACCATTTTAGTATAAATAAAAAAGTAATTCTATAAGGTATCCCACTTGGAAAAATAATCATCTTTCTAAATTTGGAAATACAACTTAAATTTATACCTTATCAAATATTTCAAATCACCAAAAGAAGACCTGGTTTTGTAGCCATTTTTTCACAAAAAGGAAAAGTTAAATATTTGAAGGATTGAACATGTGAGGTAATGTTAAGTATCTGGATTTTGTACACTGGTAAACTAGAAATGCATAAGATCAAACTAAACCAATCCATCTCAACTAATAAAGCAGCATGGTCAACTTGAATGGTTATCCCCTAGACTAATGTAAATACACTAGATCACATATCAAAAGAATCAGGGCCAATATGCCTTCTGGGGTAATTAACTCAGGCATGGTAACTTGTTCAGAAGACCTCCTAAATCTTCCAGTTTCAGTAGCAGAGTGTGATACCTGATAACAAGAAAATCTCAACAACTAATCGGGGTTCATTCATTGTCTGCAATGAAATTGGGAACTTCACCCCGGCATAAATACTCATCACAAAGTGATGATGATCCCCAGGCCTTCCTAAGACGTAAGATATCTTCCGTGAAAGTAGAGCCCATGGATCCAATAAAGACTTCAGACATAGCACAAATGGTCTTGTCCAGCATAGCTTCCACCTTCACGAAGATTAAAAAAACAAATAAGGGAATGCAACAAGAAAAGCAAAAAGGGAATGTTCTGATAGCTTATGAACCTCTGTTAATATTTACAACAATATTTGTCAAGGTATTGTCTGCTTTGTCCACTGACCTCTCTAGCCCCTCAAGGCTTTTGTGAGTCACTGTTCTGTCCCTTTGCATTTTAACTCAAAAGGCATCTCAATAGCTGAATCCTAATCTCGTCCTTATATGACTATCCTAACTCTTTCCTCCAATTCTTATGTGAGATTTGCCCAAGGCAAGTTCCACAGCACATCCAATCAACACGACAAATTTCACAGCGAAGGAGGTGTAACAGCCAGCTGGCTCTGATATAACCTGTCATTGCCTAATCTCAATTGTCAACTTTAGCTCAATCGCTTGCCGCCACAAGGCTTGGGCCTCACGATTTTGTCTACTTAGACTTTGACCCAAAAGGCACCTCGATAGTTGAATCATGACCTCTCTCTTATATTACCCTAACATTTTCCTCCCGTTCCAACTAAAACCCTTCTCAAGTTCAACCGCCAACAGTCCGTAGGGTAAAACATATTTGGAACTGCCGTAGGATCCAAGGAATAAAGTTGAATGAATCATCTCCATTTAGTTCTGATTTGGAGGTAAAATTGAGCCTTTTAACGGATGTTCAGTCTATTAAATTTTATTTTACAAACATAAAAGACCTAGTTAAAACAACTTACTCATTTATATAATACTACTTGGGTCCCAATTCAAATGTCCTAGCTTCCTTTCTCGTCCATCACACAGTTCTATCTTTTTCCAAAAATGAAATTCCTTTCTTTTAAAGGTGGCACAAAGTGACAATTCTACTTCCATTTCATAGAACAGGGAAGAGGGAGCTAAGTAACCATGAATGGACAGTGAACTACGGAAGCAACCATTACAATGAAGGCTAGGATGGCTAGCAAATAAATGGAATCAAAAGAATCAGATTGGGTCTACTCTCATTTTTGATTGATTAGTGTATGACTTACTTGAAATTTACTTTCACCTTCTACGTTTTAGCTGAACCCAAACTACCACTGAAACTAACTTGATCTGTCTAAAGTTGAAGCCAATGCAATTGCAATGTGGAGTTGATCAATCATTTTCCAATGTTAGGCTGAAACAACTCAAGAAAATTAGATCAAACTCACTGTAGCCTTCCCTATGTTTAATAGGATGTCAATTTAACTTCAATCAAGACCAAGGTCGATTCCAATGAGTCAATTTGCTACTTGATAAATAAAGATTAAGATAAAAGGCTGGGTCAGATTAATAGTACAAAGAAGTTCAGATATTAAAGTAATCAACTGGTTTTCTCTAGCAATTGATATATAAACTGGTATCAGTATTTTGCATGAATATCAATCAGATGCATTTCCAGGGGTTATACTCTAACTCACCTGACGATCTCCTTCGAGGCCATGTCTGTACAATAAAGCATCCCATTTCTCAGCTGAATTCTGAGCAGGCCTTCTAACAAGTGGCACAGTTTTGCCATTGACAACAACAAGTGATTGAAGTATACCAGTTTCACTTTCTGCGGCATCTGTGGAAAGATAAATTACTGGGGCAGTGGACCTTTCAACCACACGATTAATACAATCTGCAGCTTGAGGAACAGGGTAGAAGCAACTAGGTTTTTTGGCATTGCTGTCAAATAGATAAGTAAAGTCAGAGGCAAGGAACTATGTCACAATAAATCACACAGATGAGAAACAAACATACCAGAACTTTAAGAAACCATGTCTGCGGAAATGAAGAGCAATAAAGTTCTTTCCCAAGAAAGTTTGGATGAAACGCTGGGCAGTGAGCAATATAAGACGACTTGGTTCAACGAGTGTCTTGCATTTGTGCGAAATGGGGCCACCAGGTTGCATTACCCATTTCTTTTCCACATTGGCAAAAAATACATCACCAATTGCAATAACAGCATCATCCAAAGAAAACTTTGACATAATGTCTTGAACAGTCCTTGGCTTCGGGTTCTTAATATCCTCATCCCAAGCAGCTTCGAGCTTATTCATGGAAACCCCTAATGACTTCAACTTCTTAAGATGCTCGTCATCCAGAAAACAAGGCTGTGGTTGAGAGAAATAGCAAATGAACTTATCTATGTGCATATGACCCTTTTGACTTTTTGCAAATTCCTCAAAAGTTACAACCACTTTCCTCCCCAAGCATTTGTTGATATGATCAATATCTAACACTCGACGAAATTCATAATCTACTCGTGAGCTAGGAATGATCATAATGCGGTTAAGCAGAGCAGCAAAAAACATATGCTTTTCCAGACAAATTAAATGGTTTGACATCTGTCCTGATGCACATATTGCAAACAGATACTTATCCGACCTCGGTTTCCACTCAATTGTTCTCCTGTCAGATAATTTATAATCCATCTTCCTACACCTATGCAAACCACCATAATCGTCCAGACTAGGATCGGTAGCATTATCGGATGCATTTAACAAGTTACCTAATTGATGAGACGACAAGAGTGCTTGCTGAATTTGCTTATTCAGTGAAATCTGACTGATCAAATCAAATTTCAATTCTTCAGAAAGAACAGAAGAAAATAAGGACATTGAAACGAAATTACTGTTGTTAGCGGCAGTAGCATTCAAGGAATTATCAATCAGTGTGTTGTTCCACAGCTTGAAGAGCCCTAATTGTTGCTGTCTAAGCAGAGACAGAGCCCGCAACTCGGACTCTAGCATAAGATTGACGGAGTCATTATTCATTACGCCGGTTTTAGAGACGTTATTAACGCCGATGCTGAAGCGAAGGATGATTACGAAGACAGCAAAAATAATTGTTGAGAAACAGCAGCACTTACTGCAGCTGGGATCGGAGGGGCGAGTATTCGCAATTTCGTCGTCAATTTGAAATGCCGTACGCTCCGGGAATTCGGAAAGGTTGTTTCCGCGTTGTCTCTGCGCGATCAGGTTCTCTTGATCCTCTTCTTCGTTGGAGGGATCTCTCTCCATCATCATAACGGGAAATCAAATGCGCATTGGCAATTTTCGAGAATTTTCCTTGACAATCCTGCCGTACAGAAACAGTGCGAAGTGTGTATCTAACAGTTGTAGCAGCTTTCCGATGGAACTGAGACTGCCGGAATGTGATCGGAGAAGAAGAAGAGGGAGTCGGAGCAACGTGTGTGTGGTTAGGGGTGCAAGTGTAAAGTGAACAATAGGCATCTCCGTGATTCGTGAAGCTAGGAGGAGGTGTTTGGTTACCAGTCGTTTGGTTCATGCAATTAATACTCCACTAAAAATCAAATTTCAGTAACAAATATAATGATAGAAAAATTATGCGTATAAGCAAATATATATTATACTATATTCAGTGAATTATTTAATTGGTTTATTTTTAGTTATAATTATGCAGCTCAGCATTTTAGTTTTTTATAAGCTCTATAAAGGAAAAATTACATAATATGACAAATTTCTATAAAGGAAAAATTACATAATATGACAAATTCTTACACAGGTTGATACCTATACATTTTATTATTTTTCATATTTTTTATTTCTATATTGTCCAATTTATCTATCTTTGGTTTAATAACAATGTATTCATTTTTCAAATAGCCCTGTCCATATGATAATTGTCATACTTTACCTTGTTTGATATATTAATATATTAAGTTTTTATAAATACTTGTATTATATATATATATATATATATATATATATATAAAAAATTAAGTTTTATAAATATAGATACTAATTTGAATTCAAAGTATTCATATTCTAACTGTACATAATTAATACATTTTTCTTATTTATTTCATTCTAATGAAATTGTATTTGTGTATAAATAGAAAAATGAAAATATATAAAGAAATACAGCTAGAAAAAGATATAAATTGTAGTCATTTTTTATAAATGATATACTTATAGTTATTGAACTTTAAGAACCCTATAAATATAGTCATTTTTGTAAGTTGCTTTTTTTATATTAAGTATCAACTAAAACAAAAATAACATGAAAATACGAATATTGAGACGAGATTTTTGGAATGTGATAGGATTATGGGCTAAGGTAAACAACAGGGTAATTGCAATTAATAGTGAATAGTTGTAAATCAGTAAATAAGCTAGACTTTAGTGGGGATAAACTCTCTCTCTCGAGCAATTTATCCCGAATCAAATTGGTTTCTCTCGAACATCAATAAGCAGCAATTAAAAACAGTCTTCGCTTTAGTCCATTCACTCTCTCGAGCTGAATGTGTGGAAAAGGGTTAAGGATTCATTCTCTCAAGCTGAATTCATGACAACCCAGTACCCACAGACCATCAATTTAGTAATCTTGGTTTTAAAATCTCTCTCTCGAGCAAGCCAAAAGCACGAATGTAGAATTGCATTTGCAATTACAACCCTTTAGGATTAAGCCACAATTACTGAATGAAATCACTTTAAAACAACATTTACACTATCAAATAATAATACGCAGCAGCTAAATTAACCTATAATCATAATCACACCCCAAGAACTGGGGTTTTAGCTAGACACAGTAAAAACAAGAAATCGTTATCAAATTGTGTTTCCATCAACTGGGTAAGATTAATATTGTCTTTATAGGGGTCTAAGATGAAGAATCTTCAACACCCACTTTCAATTTTTTGAAATTAGAATCTTTAAGTCTTCAAAACTAAGAAAATATTGTCTCTAAACTCTCAAACTTTAAAACTGAATAATATTATTATTCAACAAAAACTAAGATTGAGAAAATGATACTAACCTAAAAATTTAAACAAGTATTTATAGTCGCCAAAGATTGTGTTGCATAAGACCATTTGACGCAGTTAGTCGGGATCGCCGATCCACTCGACGATCCACCCTTTGGTCAATTCCAACGCCTTTCTGCTTTGGACTTTAACAACTTTAAATTTTGAAACTTTGGGAGATAAGTCCCTGCATTGCGAAATCGTTCAGCGACTCGCCGACTGCTCTTTTTTATCGCCTACTTGATTCTCTCCTTCAGGGCTTGACACACTCGAACATTACGCGAGTCCATGGCCGTTCGGCAACTCGCCCAATAGATAAGATGATCCTCATGCTTTCTTTTCTTCGTTCTTTCAGCTGTCTTGTTCTTTTTTGCTCGCTAGTGTCCATGTTTTGTTCCTCAGTCCAAATACCTGAAAATCTAGGATTTCCATCAGCTATTTGGCACAAAATATGCATTTGAGGACCCTAAATCTATTAAAATAAAGCCCTAAATGAGTCCAAATTGTGAAATTATCAGTACTTCTGTGTGGAGATCAGTTAGGACTAACAAAGTAAAAATATATAATTACTATTGTATATCATGGTAAATTATTAAATGAGGCTAATATACGTAGAATAAAATATAAGTGTGCTAACACTTAACGGGTTAACTGTTTACCCGATAAGAAAATTGAATAATCCGTCCTCACACCAATAAGTCGTTAATCATAAAAATTTAATATGTTCTCCAACCGTTTATTTAATAAGGGATAATGCACAAGTACCCCCTCAACCTATGCCCAAAATCTCAGAGACACACTTATATTATATTAAGGTCCTATTACTCCCTGAACTTATTTTTATTAATAATTTTCTATCCCTTTTCGACCTACGTGGCACTATCTTGTGGGCCCAACGCTGATTGATTTTTTTTTTCAAGCTAGTGCCACGTAGGTCGAAAAGGGGTAGAAAATTACTTATAAAATAAATTCAGGGGTAATAGAACCTCAGTATAGTATAAGTGTGTCTTTGGAATTTCGGGCATAGGTTGAGGGTGTACTTGTGCATTTAACCCAATATCAATAAGCCAATTTTATAATTAACTTATGGATTACAATTTGATTTTGAACCCCAAAATTTATACGTAACTGAAATTTAGCCCATTTTCATATACACTTCTCTTTTAATTTTATCTGTTCACACAACAAGAAAATTGTGAATTACATGGGGATTTTTTTGGGAATTAATATGAAAATTTGCAGAAAACTTATATTCTTGCAAATTTTCATACTAATTCCAAGGAAAATCCCCATGTAATTCACAGTTTTCTTGTAGTGTCACTTCATTGACGAACCGAAGTGCAGGCATATTTATTCTCCTTTGAATTCTATAGGGATAAATGTATATAATAGCAAACTAATAACCTAAAATAAATAGAGTAGCTAGGTTTTGATTTAATTGTGCTCCATAGCAAACGTTTGAAAAAAATTGTCAGGCGCCTCTCTCCCAATATCTCGCTCGCCGCTCTCCTCCAATCTCTCCCTCGCTTCCTCACTTTTTATACAAACACAAGTGTATAAAAATTGTTTCGAATTGTATAAAGCAGAGGAAATAGTATAAATACATATATTTTTGTTCCCCTCTCTCCCCTCTTCCAGATCTCGCTCGCCACTCTCCCAAATCTCGCTCGTCACCCTCGCCTTTCTCACTTATACAAACAGAAGCGAATTGTATAAGTTGCGTTTTTTTTTTTGTATAAAGCGTGAGAAAATTGTATATACACATGCAAGTACATATATTTTCGTCTTATACACTTATAATTATACAATAAAAATACTCCCCTGCCCAGTTTCTTTTGTCTTTCTCTCTTTCTCGTTTTATACAAATTTCAAATTGTATCTAATTTCTCTCTTTCTAGTTTTATACAATTCGATTCAATTGTATATTCCCTGCCAAGTATCTTTTGTCTTTCTTTCTTTCTCATTTTATACAAATTCAAATTGTATATAATCGTTCTATACACTTATAATCATACAATCCGTTTTATACACTTCGTTTTTATACAGTTCTCTGCCCAAGTGTCTTTCTCTTTTTCGTTTTATACACTTCGTTTTATACAATTTGCTTCAACTGTATATGTATAGCGAATTATACAGTTTCTATGTTTGCTATGGAGCGCAATTATGCAAACTTTGCTATAGCATACAAATATGAATTTTTTATTTGCTATATGTGAAAGCTGCCCAATTCTATATGCACGTTTCATTTGCAATATTTGTAACCAAAGATTAACATTAGTATTAATTAAACGTACATACTTGGTTCTTAATCAAGATTATAATTTTAATTAGAAATTTCTGGAAGTTAGCACTAGCTAACAAGATCAAGCATCAGTAAACAAAGTGTATGAATTTTAATCTTATCAAATTATATCGAACTTTAGATAAAGATATTTAATGTTTGACCTTTACAAGGCCACACATCAATTAAATATATATGAAATCAGACGTAATCTAGTTACGTGTTTGATGTAAATTTTCATAACTTTCAATTTATGTATATCTAAAGTTTTTTTCAAAATAGACCGCTTTAAATATTATAGTTACGTGTTTGATGTAAATTTTCATAACTTTCAATTTACGTATATCTAAAAAAAATTTCAAAATAGACCGCTTTAAAGAAAAAAAAATAATTTTGTGCACAGGTTTCTGTTTACATTGCAAACCGAATGTACTGAATTTTGTGCCTAATTATGTTGGGCCTCCAAGAATTTTGTGTCTAATAGTCACATATATTGGACCTACTATTACAAGTGCATTTACTTCATTTGCACCAAGGACAAACCATTATATATTTCTTATGTTACGTATTTCCTTTGTCCCTAATTATTTGATCACTTTTTAACTGATACACTTATTAAAAAATAATAATCGAAATAATAATTTTATTATTTTATTTTTATTAATTATAAAGTGGACGAATTAATAATTTAAGATTTTTAAAAAGTTTTACTTTTTTCAAAGTAATTAATTGAAAATATAATAGGTAAAAAAAATATTTTTGCCTTTTAACCTTATAAGTAGAAGGATAAGAAAGAGATTGTTGATTGTCTAACGAATTTTTGTAATCATAATACTATTTGTACGTATCTTAAATACATACACATATATTAACATTTAATTATTTATGAATACTTGATCTTGTAAAAATATCGCATGATAACTTCAAATAAGTAATTTATACAATTTTAATTCTTAAATGTATCTCGAGTTATTAAGCACACATAAGATTGTTTGTCAGGACATAACTCAATAACTTTTTGCCCTATTCTTATACTCCCTCCGTCCATATTTATTTGTCATGTTGCGTTTTTCAATAGTTAATTTGACTATTTTAAAAATTAAATTAAGTTACACTAATCCGATATTTTAAACAAAAAATTTAGATATTTAAAATCTATATGAAAAGTACTAAAATTGCAATTTTTCGCATATCAATATGATGAAAAATTGCATCTTAAAATATTAATCAGAATTCTTATAGTTTGAATCTAAAAATAGATATTATGATAATTAAAATTGGACGGAGAAGTATAATTCATTTTTAAAATATAGTATATTTAAATAATTTACTCACAAACTCAATAATCTATCTTTTCTAAACTTAATTAACAATATACTAGCTCCACTCTTGCCCATGAAAGAAAACATCAAACTTGATGTCTCTAATTCATACATATAGTGGGAGTTCCTTTTCCTTAAGTTATTGAAAAAAAAGGTAAAAGTCCATACTACATAAGAAGGAATTAAGCCTAACATAGATATAGGAAGAGGCAAAAAGGGTAATGAGTGGGTTTGGTGTTAGGAGGGGAAAATTATTATAGTACTAAATAAACACAATCATGTTGTCCATAACTATATATTTGGTGGAAAACAAATCATATTAAAAAGCATAAATATAGTGATGGACAAGGATTTCTATTTGACTTTCTCTTCCATACAAACATCATGCCACACATAACGTTGGATGTTAATTCGGCGCAAATTTGTAAGATGATATTTATTTGCGGAATCAGAATTTTTATTAAGAGTAGTTAAAATATAAAGATATAAATACATAAGGAGAAATCGAAATAAGCAGAGGGACATAGCTATATATATTGATCCAAGAATGGTTACTCAGACATCCTTTGTTGAAAAATTTGTACATACAAAACATAATATTATACATATAAGGTTGATAATAACTTTTTTTTGAGTCTGCAAGGACATGATTGAGTGGTTGGCAGGTGAGTTTCTCATATGGAAGACCCGAGACTAAATCCAGACTCCATGTGCAACTCAGCCATGAACTCCTAACATGAGGCTTGTCTAGTGGGGTTTATATCTGAGCTATTGTACGATGAGAATGTTATCACATAGTGCTATGATTATTTTTTTTTTAAAAACTACTTTTTAGAGATATATACTAAAATTTTGAATATTTTTGTAAAAAAATCTAATTTCACCACTAATTACACAAGATAACTATATACATAAAAAAAATGGATCTATTTATATGGTGAAATTTGAACAAGCAAAGGAATGGGGAAAACAACTGATCGAAATATATTCGAACTTTGATCAAAATTTTGTAACGATATCGAACTTTAGAAATGACCTTTTACCCCCTGCACTATATAATAGTATATTTTAAAGGTATATATGTATCTACGTGGACATTATAAATATTATATAATTATAAATAGTAACGTGTCTACGTAAATATATATATACCTTTAAATATATACTATTAAATAGTGAAGGGATAAAAAATCCTTCATAAAGTTAAATAATATAATAACAATTTCGATCGATGTTAAAGTATTTTTCCGACCCTTTTCGGAAAGAAATGTCAATTGTCTCATGTAGCACAAGAATGGCTCCTCACTCTTTGCAAAAGCTTTGGTGTGGGGCAATGGCTCTTTTAACAGAAATGTACTATGTTGTGAGTGAGTCAAGTCAAAATAAGAGTTAATTAAAAGAGGTGACAATAATTCGTAAATTAATTTTTTGAAGTAGGATAAAATAGTACATTTGCTTCACTCTTTGGTCAACAACATGTTAAAACTGATTTCTGACATTTTTGAACAAGGAATTTATGAGGTTCATGTAACTAGAATTATTTTTCTACAAAAGAGTCATTAGTCAATATTTCTTCTTGAAATATAAGTACACATTGAAAACAACAATTTAACTAACATTTTTCAGATAAAATAATTATTTGATGAAAAAGAATGGAGTATTTGACTTTTAAAAATGTAGAGTATACACTTCTCTTTAATTTGATTCAAGTTTGAGAAATATTTCTTCCAATTTTAAGTGTATGTAAAGTTATAAACAGACACTTATATTTATATAAAGTTAAATAAATAGATATATTTGTCTTATCTAACAAATTATGAATCATTTCGAAAGTATCTAAGTAAATTGTCACATAAAATATCTTTATTTTTACAGCTAAATTAATATTTTCTCCTAGTCAATTTATGAATGGCCATACAAAATCATTTGCTCAAGAAATAATTTAATATCAAATTTTATAGGAAAATTATGTTCATTTTCCAGCAACCAAACGATCCCTTAAGTCTCCCAAATTTCATTTGAAACAGAAGTAGAAAGGGAATCTTGTCACAATTTCTGGTTTTGTTTGATAGTTGTTGGAAGTCGTTAAACATTCAAACCTAACTATGACTGTTAATAGTGAGAGATAAATAGAATTTTTCGATTTTTAATTAAAAGCCTCGAATAAGATAGTATTTTTTATTTTTTTTTGTTAGCGATCATTTTCTCCTCGATTTTTTTCAAATTTCAAAATAAATACAGAAGCGAGAAAATAAAAATAAAAATAAAAATGTTCAAAATTATGGTCAAAGTTAAGAATGGACACGATACACTACCATATTCAATCGAATTTTCACATCACGATTCGATTTTATGTAATTGACATATATTTTATTTTTTTGATATTCGATATTTATAAAGAAAATTTTAAATATCAAAAATTATATTGAAATATGTATTCACATATAAAATTGATTGTATACATAAATATTGATGCTAATTAATTAACAAAAAAATCAATTTTACTTTTTATTTTTGAATATTTTAATTTGTATAAAATGTTAGTATGATATAATTAAGACGTTACGCAAAGAGCATAACATGCCCACTCCTGTCTTGACCATGGTGTTATAAGGTAGTAGTATTTATTTGATGTTTGAAATGTTATTCGTCGTTTTAGACGCCTTAGCAGCCATGGTGAGTCTCTTTTTTCCCTCTTCTTTGACTCTAATCTTCCATTAAAATATACCTTCAACTGTCATTTCCTTCTATTCTTTTCTTCTTCTTCTTCTACACTTTTTCTCCCTGTCCTAATTAGACCAATTTTTTGTCTTCTTCATACATCAACTCTATACATATATACCACTATCTAACATATTTCCATCTTCATCTTTTCTCTTTCTACTTTTTTTTTTGTTTTGATCGAATGCCTTGAGAAGATTTTACTTTCTGTGTCGTATCTTATTTGAATCTCAAATTTGAACAATTTTCAGAGTGTGCAGATCGAATAACACAAAGCGAAGAATATTAATAGCTCATTTGTTAGAGTGTCGAGTATCTTTGAGTATTTGGTAAATCCAGAATTGGATTCAACTTTCTGGATTAACTCAAAAAAATTTAGGTTACTAAAAAATGGCGGATGTTTTGCAGAACAATGGTAAACTAGATGATCCAAGTATGATTGAGCTCACAGGGAAAATACTAGTGGTAGCAGTCATAGTTCTCTTTCTTGTATTGATGTTAGTCTTCTTTCTCCACCTTTACTCAAAATGGTTCTGGAACCAACGCCGGCAAGCGGACAACCACCGCAATGCCGCCACACGGCAGCGCCGGCGTCGCCGCCGTTTTGACTTTTCTCCAGGTCATGAAGTTAATGTTACATCTGTTCTCAACAGGGGGCTTGACCCTGTTCTTCTAAAAACAATTCCTGTAGTTTTATTCGATCCCAAAGAATTCAAAGATGGATTGGAATGTGCTGTTTGTCTTTGCGATGTTTCTGAAGGTGAAATGGCGAGACTTTTGCCTAAATGCAATCATGGATTTCATGTAGATTGCATTGATATGTGGTTTCAATCTCATTCTACTTGCCCGCTTTGTCGAAATCCAGTCATGTCACAAGAAACAACAGTGGAAACCATACTTAGAACACCCATAGAAGAAGAGGTGATAAATTTCCCAACTAATGTGTTGTTTTGGGGAAATGAGAATCAAGTGAGCACAATGGGTTCAAATAATTTGGAGGAAGATTTGCAGGATCCTAATTCTCCTCCACCACCACCACCAGTAGCAGCACCGCCATCGTCATCCTCGTTAGATTCTACCAGTGATAGGCCGTGTGCTTCATTGGTAATCAATATTCCAAGGCGGATTAATGAAGTAGTAGAAGAGGAAGAAGATAAATCTCCAATGCCCACAAGATTGAGGTCTTTGAAAAGGCTCTTGAGTAGGGATAATAGGGTTAATCCTTCTAGTCCAAGAATTAATGTAGATATAGAACAAGGAGGCAGATGAGGTGAAACTGTTTTTTTTTTTTTTTTGGTGTAAATTGCAAATGAGCGAGAGATCTTTGATGTTTGCTACAAAATTTGGACTCTCTGAAAATGTTGCCGCACCAATGTCGGATCCTTAAAAAATGCACTATTTTTGAAAGATCACAACACCCGATCACATTTTGTAAGAGTTGCAGAACTCTCATTCGTTTATTATTCTTGATGCAGAATGTGAAGTTTGACACTTTCATCTGCTTATAGTCGGTAAATATATGATGTATATGTATAAACAACAATGCAGTGGGCTTCTCTGATTGAGAATGAAACAATTTATCTTTCTCTTACATAACACAGTATTTCAGTTATTTTGTTGAAAAATATCAATGCATTTTTTGTTGCAGAAAGAAATAATAAAACCAAGAGTGATCAAGCTAAAATTATACAGTAGATATTAAGAAGGCTATATTGACCAAAGTCCAAACAAATTTCATTTAGGTACTTGAAATCTTACTTGTTTAATTGAGCATCTGAACACATATTTTTATTACACTTTCGGTTCAAATTATGAAATTGTTTTCTTGCGCATGTCCTCTTATGCTAATTACTTAGATAAGTTAACACTTACAATATATCACCTTAATCTCAGACATATTCCAATTGAAGATGATGTGCATATAATCAAAAGAAATGACATACTTAAGTGATTAACTTATTTACAAAATGGACATTTTAGATAACACACAAAATGTGTTACCAAAATTTAATCAAGAAATATCTAATAAAAACTCTTTATCACGTGCTCAATTAAAACAAGTCAATAATTGAAATGTCTAAAAAAAAATGCTGGGGGTGGCCAGTGAAAGTAATGCTTTATGATGTAGAGTGCCCTTGAGGATTGTCACATTAACTATTTAATGGAGATGCTAACCGATGTGAAATTGAATTTTCTTTTCTAAACTTGCATTAACCAAATGTTGGCAAACCTAGAGATATATGACAAACCTAGAACATTTTGCACTTACAGGTAATCACACAGAGAAGTATTACACAACCATAGAATTCGGATACTTTGTTCTAGAGAATAGCAAGTTCCCTGCTAATGAAACTCACCATCAAAGCTGAAGTAGCGGCAGGGCCATTACAACACCAAATATTGATACCAGCAACAGCAACAACCAAGTTGGCAAAGATTTCCTCCGCTGGTTCTCCATGTCCTTGTGGGGCTCTACGCTATTCGAACCATCCAACAAGGGTGAGGAAATTTCCGCTTGAGTTGGCATGGATGACACCTGCTCCTGATCTGGATGCACCAGGAGCTGCTGCACTTCATACTTCTCCACATACTCTGGAAACAATTTTCTAAAGGTAGGGCTGAGATGCAAAATTAGTGAGTTAAAAGGTATCAAATAGAAGGAGCTATTCAAACAATTGACATTATTGTGAAAATAGTAGATCAATTATCATGTAACAGATTTTCTACTGCATGAACTATACAGCTTAAGGCAATTATCTGAAACAAATACAAGGTATGCAGTGTTGAACTCGTACTTGACTCACTTTTTACAATTGAAAGCAAGAGAAGCCTTAGCAAGCTTCTGTTTCTCAGCAACTGTTGTTGTTACACTGCCGGTGGTAGGGCTGGTGTCCATCTGCAGGATGGGAGACATAAAAGTTGCCACTAATGCAAATGAATGTTTTTTTGATAACCAAAATCAGAAATTAACAAACGTTGTTGCCTAGGACTAATGCAAATAAATGTTTGGGAAGCAAAAAAAGATTTTGAGCTATAGGATGTACAGAAAGGAATATTTCATGGATTTAGTCGTCTATGGTTTTCAAGATATCTACTATAAGCATTGTGGATAATGCAGGCCTAATATGGACCAATTATTCAGCATACTAAAATATAGGGGTTCCATATCATGAAAAGCCAGATTTGAAATGATCCATGTTGCGGAACCAAGACAAACTATCTTACTAACAATAAGAAAGGGTTAGTGTCAAGAAGCAGTAACCATTTCGAAAGATAGAAAAGAGAAAGGCGTTCTAACAGACGGTGTGGGTAACTGGGAGGGTTACTGCAGTTTTCTAAGCAGGCAAAGGGAAATATAGGAAGAATTCAAGGCAGCTCCCACCTCTCCTTTGCACCATTCGAAGGTGGCTTTACGTTATGTTCAATAGGTCAGTGGGATGAGATAAGATTTTATTTCGGCCTATAGCTGGTGGAGTTCAAAATAAGGACCATATTTTGTTTAGTGCTGCTTGATGTGTAAAGACAGAAGAACCTAACTGTCATACACATAAAAGAAATGAGCATTAACTAAAAAAAAGAGCTCAATTCAGAAAAATAAATCAGTAATGAAAATGAAATCAGGTCCTTTACCATAAAAGAGAGCAGTCCAGTGAGTATGCTGCAGGTAAGTGGAGGAAGATCAATCCAAATGAAGAAATATGACTAAGAAGACAACATAGTAAAACTAAATATTCAACTTATTTCGGAAAAACAAAAAATACAGGTTTTTGCTACTTTGTTCTGAAAAGTAATCAGAAAAAACTTCAACTCACATTTTTGTTATACAAAAAGCGGAAATAAGTTTTGTGGGCAAAATAAAGATTTTCAGACAAATTTGACTGAAAAAAAGGAGAGCTGTGGGATGGCGAGACAAATAAAGTCACCATATGTTTTACTCTTTGATAAGTATATTGTAAGTTATTACCTTGACACAGACCACATAGGGTTCCAGCTCTCTGGGTGAACTGTGAAGCATTATGGCATAACGAAGGTCAGGAACACCAAATCCATTCAAAACAACAAACAATAGTAACTATAATGCACTCTATTAACACTTACAATCACTCATAGATAAACAAATTTTCTTTTGCGTCATAAACCTTCCATTTGGAGTAACCATGCTACAGACAAAGCAAACATAGTTGATGTGATTCCAAATAACAAAAAGAAAAACCTTACTGAGACACATTGCTCAAAGAGTAGAAACAAGTCAGGGATAATCAAACTGATCTGAATATACCTTACCTGATTCCAGGAGGTTTAAATGGATATTCTGGAGGAAACTTGATCTTACCATAATATGATCCACCTTATTATTGAAGTTGGCAGCATTTCACAAGCAACAACCAAAAGAGAAAGACTAACTCAGAAAAACGACTAGCGTATTCAAAGGTGATAAAAAGAGTGTCAAATGATAAGGTTTGGGAAGAAGGTGCATCACATTACAGTATTAGTGCATTGTCAAAATAAATATCAAAGTTAGTTAGAGAAAGTAGAAACCTGCAAAGGGTGTTCCTTCACTCCCCTCCAAAACGTAATCTGGACATGAGATTTAGGTAAAAGTGGGAAGATTAGGAAAAGCAAAGCAAAGCAAACAGCTAATGAGTCATCCGACAAAAAGAAGCTAAAACTATAGCACATTGGCAAGTAAGCCGAGAAAAATATATGCACTAGAAGAAGAGCATCAGATGATACATAACAATTTCATTCCCTTATCGGCAGTTTTCATTTAGGTGATTTGTGTCAATTTAGTTCCTTATTAGACTGCCTTACAATAGAGTGTATTTAGATGCATGGGGGCACAAACAAGTGAAAACAAAAATTCATGCAAAGGAAGTATCAACAAGAAAGGAATAAGACCATCTGCTTATTTGGTAGAAAGAAAAGGAACTAGACAAAGTTCATGATAACCAATATGTTCAATTACTTATATTGACAAATACAGGTTGAGAGAACAAGCAGCAGACTTACGCCACTCAAGAATATCATTTGGAGAAGGGCGGGCCACAACATGGGAGACAGGTTCCTGCAATATCACAGTCTTCATCACTTACTGAGGACTCAGATCAGAGTATAAATGTCCAAACACACACCAGGAAGAAGAGTCTAATTAACAAGGCACGGTACATGTTGTCCAATACCAATAAGTCCACCAAACAAAACTTTAGGTTCAAGTTGTATAGAAAATAATAATAGAAGTGCCATGCTTTCACCTCTGGCAATCAGGAAGAGAAAAGCAAAGAACTTCAACTAAAATAACAAATGTTAAGCTACAATAAATTACAAGTGGTAATGTCACGAGGGGCAAGAAGATGAAAGTCACAACTAGAGTTCATAATATGTAAGATCCAATGTGATTAACCTGCACTTTAAGTAGGACCTCTGACATATTCATTTTCATGGGGAGTAAAGGAAGCTGCCTTGTAATACAGTAAATTTATGTATAATATATTAACTGAAGGAACAAAGATACATACTTTACAAAGTGCTCTATATTCCTTCTGGAGTCGCTTTACACATGCCTTTTCTGCCATGTCTAAGCTTCAAAATGCAAGGAAACTACAGGATGATACTTGGAGTTTCACTTATTCTCTACAAGTAAGCATATGAGATTTTGAATAAAAAACAAAAAATTTGAAGGGGAAAAGATTAAGACTGACGTGGGTATATAATACTTAAAAACATGGCCAACGAAAAATCAAGTCAATATCAATTAGTGCAGAAAAATAAAGAAAAAGAGACTAAATTATATACTCTTATCCTCCAGCTAAGAATGGTCATCAATTCCAAAAGAACAAACACTTGGAAAGTGGTGAAGCCAGGAACTGAAGGGGGGAAGGAACTAATATACAGAAGGATTAATATGAATTTTCAGAAGTTAGAGGGGACATCAGTAGATTTCTAAGGCACCTCCAAACTTCCCAAAATCTCAAAGGACAAAAGGGTGTAATCTCAAATTTTGGTGACGGACACTGCTCATCCATTCCCCAATAAAATTCACCAGGTACATCATCCGCAGCGAACGTTTTTTCTTTTCTTTACGAGAGATAGAGTCTGTATACAATAGAATAGAATTTTGTTTTTGATTTGTCGGAAAAGAAATTAGCTATCTGTAAAGAGGTCTGTCTATGTTCTTAAAAACAGGGATCAACGCCTTTCAATTCCCTTCTCTGTAGCAATCAAAGGAAAAATATCTAGACATACTTGAATAGAAGTATAACAATAATAAACCAGCTATTCGAGCATCATAGTGTATGAAGTGTGTCTCAAAACAATCATATTAGAGGATAAACATGTGAACATAGAATCATTGGCGAGCTATAAAATACAATTGGAGCCACTCTACAGCTTGGCTGAAGCAGTTGATGGTCATCTTTTCTACACAGAAATCTATTGCATATGAAAAGTAGAAAGCCAAGAAATGCATGATATGTTATCACACATGACATTTTAGTGAACCAAAGTCTTTCAAACTATCCGAGAACCAATTCTTTAATTATTCACAATATTTTGTAGTGGAAACAATCAAATATAGCCGTGTTCTATTTGATATAGTTCAATATACCCTTCCTTGTGAGTACCATTCAATTATGACTGACCCTGCCCTTATATTTTGACACTAACACCTTGTTTGGAAGGTTGTTACTCATTGAATTGTTAGTTTAAATACAATATTTATTTTGATTGTTACTTAAATTTTATTGTAAAGTATCATTTAAATCCATCGTTAGGTAACGACAAAAAGTCTCATTTTGTGTAATGACCGATTTGATGTGATCACGTGGTTACCTTAATATTTTCTTCTCATTTTATCTTTACTTATTATTTAATAATTTTATTATATTTTTTACACTACCGTATCATAGTAGCTCTACCCATACTATACTTTTCTTGTAGATATGTCATTCAAATTATTGACATGTGACATTATGTAATGACGGAGAATGATACAGTCTATTCAAACATTGTATTCATTAAATCATACATGATACAATACAATACAATTCATTATGAAACAGTACGGAGTAACCATCCAAATAAAGAGTAAATGGTTGTTAAGTACGGCTTTGTAATGTATAGTTTGGATATATTGTATTCTCCGTCACATATCAACGATTCAAATGATATATCTACAAGAAAGTAGAATACGGAGTACAACTACTATAAAAAGGTGCATAAAGAATAAAATAGAATTATTAAATAACCAATAAAGACATAATGAGAAAACAATATTATAAGATAATGATGCATAAACACCAAATCATTCATTACACAAAATAAGACTTTTTGTCACTACCTAATGATGTATTTGAACATACACTACAATAAAACTTAATTAACAATCAAAACAAATATGATACTTAAACTAACAATACAATATATCCGTTAACAACTATCCAAACAAATTGTAGTTTACCCTTAATTAATTTAGACTGAGGGACACTATGCTTAGCTCATAAGCAAATAACTTATCCCTAAGTTTCAAACTACAAACTCATACCCGACTCAACAATTCAACAACAACAATATACCTAAATCCCACGAATGGAGTCTGACAAGGGTAGAGTGTAAAAAAGAAACTCATACCCGACCCGAAACCAGTTATTTCACTTGTTCTCTTTTCCTTCCAACCTCCATCAATGAAACCCTCTTCTTTCTCTCTCTCTACATTCTCCTTTCTCTCATCAATCACATATCACTGACAGAAAAAGGATACAACAGCCACTTTTATAGGACTATCAGTTCAATCAAAAGCAAAATTCATAGCAAAATTCAACAAATTAGATTGCAAATAACTCACAGTTATAGAGTCGAAGGGAAGTGTAGGAACAAATAGATTACCGCACTGAAAAGGGGAATTGAAATTGAAAATCTCAAATTCCCAAGTGGAGCTTTGACCCTTTATTGAAATTTTTCTGACTCTTTTCCTGCAGCCCGCATCAATACTATCCGATTTTTCCTATTTGGGAAAAAACAAAAAATAAGGTGCTTATTCGTGTTTTGCTTTACTTTGCCATTTATTTGGGGCCGTTGCCATATGGTTGAAATTTTGTTACCCATGATGCTTTCACGGCTCTGACTCATAAGAGCCCACACATAAGGTTTAGGATGCTTGTATACCCATTAATTTTATATCGAATTATAGACATATATTAATGTAGAAATTTGAACAAATGATATAAAATTAAATAATAAATTGTTTGGTGTAGTGATCGATCATGGGTGCTTAAAATTGTACATTGCATCTGTTGTGGCTAAGTTTTCAATTTCCACTATGATAAATTCCTCGATTAGTCACTAGGTTCTATTTATTTACTTATCAATAATTGATATATTTTCTTAAATGTGAAAGTGCAAAAACTATCAAAAAAAGTTCCATCTTTTACTTGTTTGATTCGATAAAATTAAACAGTGAACACCTGACAACAAGCAGTTGCTTGGTGCAGTGATTGTTTGTAGGTGTTTAAAGTTGTACATTGCATTTGTTATGGCCAAGTTCAATTCCCATTATGATAAATTTTTGAATTCGTCATACTTATCAATATTTAATATTTCTTCTTAAACGTGAAAGCGTAAATACTATCATAACTTTTCTATTTTTTACTTGTTTACTTCGATAATTTCTGTAGTTTTAAATGAGAAAAGGGTATGATATATTCTTCAATTTTGTTATTTCGAGCTAATATGCCCTCGTTACAAAAATCGCTCATATATGCCCTACAGTTACAAAATTGACACACATTTCAAGTTTGTTTTTTATATGATTCCTTATTTGTTAGTTATAATGTTTTTTTTTCCATTAAATCCCAATGTCACACATATGGCATAGATGTCTCAACACACCGATAAAAGAAATTGATTAAAAAATATGATTGGACATGTATCTAATTTTTAAATGATATTATAAAAAAGTAGAGTAAAACAAGATTCATAATAAAAAAAATTGATAGCATATAAATTTCAAATCGATAATTTTTATAAAACTGATAGAGTGAGAGAATTACCGATTTAATATTGATGGTTACTCTCCCTATGAAACATGTTGTCCGAATGAAGAAAATTTGCAAATCTCAAGTTCTAAGAGAGTTGGTTTCGGCTAACGAAATGAATCGAGGAGAAAAAATATGAAAGAAACTAAAACTAGGATTTCAATATATAGACCTCCAACTTTTTCATATGGAAAATAGTTTACACCAAACTTTCTTATAGTTATAGATTATATTATTTATACATATGACACATTTTTATTGACCGTTGACTTAATAGGCATATTATGTCATTGACCGTTGACTCTTAATGTGACTTTACAAACTACGTCATTTGACACGTAACACTAAACTAAACTTCTAGAGATAATTTCAAATTGAAACTATTGACACTGGATGGCCCAAAAAGCTTATAGAAAAAATTGTATATAATAATAAATTATTAATTTAAATTAAATGTCATAATCATAGTTCGATTTAATTGTAATCTTTAGCAAACTGTTGTCATTCCCCTCTCTCCCTAGTTTTATCGCTTGTCAGCCGCTCCCTCACCTCTCTCACTTTTATACAAACACAAATGTATAAAATATGTTTGTGTTTTGTATAAAGCGAAAGAAAATTGTATATATACATATATTTTCATTCCCCTCTCCCACATCTCGCTCGACACTCTCACTCGTCTCTCTTACTTTATACAAACACAAATGTATACATTACATTTGTATAAAAAGAGAGAAAATTGTATATACAAATACAAATATATATATATATTCGTCTTATACACTTACGATTATACAAATACAGATCTTCCCGTGCCCATTTCTCTTTTGTTTTTCTTTTTTCTCGCTATATACAAACACAAATTATACAATTGATTCTTTTGTATATGTATACTGAAACGGATTATACAATTGCTTCTTTTGTATATGTATAGCGAAGTATACATATTAATAACCATAGCAAACATAAAGTTTGCTATGGAGTGCAATTATGTAAATTATAACTATAACATATAAATATAATTTTTATATTTGCTATATGTGAAAGTTACTTTAAAAGATATTCTTTAGCCCTTTTAAAATAATTTCATATTGTAGCCCTTTCCAACTAATTCCAAAACATATATATAAAAGGGTATCATTATTGTATAGAGAATGTATTGTACATGTATAAAAAAAATTCTATATGTATAGAACCTGTATCATCCCTATAGTATGTATATAGAAAATGTATTATTATTGTATAATTGATGTATAATAGATGTATACTAATTAATTGATTAATTATAAGAGAGTAGTATTGAAAACACATCTGAATTACTTGACGTGAATTTATTAGCTAAAGAATAATTTAAGCAAAATAGGTGTGAATGATATTTTTAGACCTTTTTCTATAGTTCAAGAATATTTTTAAGACTGTCAATAGTTCTAGAACGAAACTGACGATTCTCGCCAAGTTCAGGGGTGTTTCAACCATTCTCTTTGCTTTTAATTAAGAGTATTACAATCCTTCAAGAGTTTAAAATCACTTGGTATAATGTGACAGACCGAGAGTGTATTTAAGTTTAAGTAAAGGATGTTTTTAAGACTGTCAATATTTCGAAAACAAAATTAATAATTTGCGTCAGATTAAAGTATATTTTTATTACTTTTGATTTCAAACAATCTATCAAAAACTTATCTAGCAATATATACTAGTCACCCAATATTATCTTTTCATACATATTCATCAATTCATTTGCCCACCGTATTTTATTTTTTATGAAGGAAAAAAAAACATGGATCATTTTTCATACTAACGACAATTATTTGAGATCGACTCATCAAAAGGGACAAAAACAAAAATAGTCAAAAGGAAATACAAATGAGAATCATATTATATATATATATATATACATATATATATATATATATATATATATATATATATATATATATATATATATATATATATATATATATATATATGCAACCAATCGATAATGTGCTGTTCTGGAAATGCAAGTTTATATGATTATTAAATTAATATTGGGTCATAAAAATTTAAGGATTTCGTCCTGGTCAAATGTGAGATCCTTCTCATCAACACCTTCTTCGCACTCAAATTCGTACATTCTTTATGAAATTAGAATTCTACTATTATATGCAAAGTATGAAATTCAAAAAGAATTTAAGAATTTCGTCCTAGTTAAATGTGAGATCCTTCTTATCAACACCTCCTTCACACTCAGATTCGTATATTATTCATGAATTTAGAATTCTACTATTATATCCAAGAAACTTACAAATCAAAGAATATTGCAAATCCTTACATGGTCCAGAAGGTGTCCATCGAACATAACAAACCCAACTCTAATATCATATTCAATTAGGTTTTAAATCTAATTCACAACATCCTAAAAAATTAGCTTATAAAAAGTAATATAAAATTCTTGTCTCTATCTGATATGGAATCATTTTTTATTTAAGGTGTCAAATGAGCGAGTTGGATTGAAATTCAAGATATTAAAATGAGTTGAAAATAGAAATTGGGTCGTGTCTTGATTCTCCCAAGTTTAGTTTGGGCTCAAATGAGCTTGAAATGGATTGAGTCTTGACCCGTCCAATTTGACCCCCTTAATTTCAAGGGAAAATTACATGGGATGGCAAACATCCCTAAGTAATTATATAATAAAGGTATACTTTAATTTATTTACTTTCTATAATTATAGTTTCTTTTTTTTTGCTATAATTAATGGGGTCCACACCTATTCCTAAACCAATTGTATAAAAACCTTTTTTTTAATTTTGTATATAATTTTATACAAATCAATATTATCTCTCCTATTCATATTCCACCTTTTTTTCCTATAATCAATACTTCTATCCGATTTTGAATTTTAAATTGGCAAAAATTTAATTTCTCCCTCCCGAAATTGAATTTAACTTTCGCAGGTAATCCTAAAATTTAGTTGTGTACAATTTTTTTCTTATTCAACAATTGTATATGTATTGTGTTTCTTACTTTTTTTCATATTTTTTTGGTGAAATAATCGATTGTTCTTATTAGATTACAAATTCTTCAAAATCAGAATGAATGAATCATCTTCATCTATGAGGATTACCAGAGGTATTTCATTGCATGTCAATTTTGTTGACAATTTACCCTCGTTTTCAATGGGTTTAACTCAAGATTTTGGGGTTGATGTAGGGTCTATGGTAAAATCCAAACAAGTTCAACATGAACAAACAATGGAAGAATTGAGATCAAAGAAACAATATGGCCCTACGGCAGTTCAAAAAGTTCTTAACAATGCCAAAGCTAGAGGCATTAAAATTGTACAAGGAGGAAGAAAGAGGAAAGCAGTAAACAGTGATTCAGAGGAGAGTGCATCTGAAATTGACGGATCTGAAGAACATCACAATCATGAGGTAGTGGCTTAAAACACAACTTTAGATACAATATTTTTGTTACTTAGGTGTCAATATACAAAAAATTATTTGTTTAAGTAATTTTTGTATTCACGTAATTGTATATAGTATATTGCATGTTTAGTACACACATGTTTTAGTTATTTGTATATATCTTCCATTATTTATTTATATATTTCTTTAGTTATTGTACGTGTCTGTAGATTTGATTAGTTTATACATATTTTAAGTTATGTATAATGAATAATATACTAAGTTTTAATAGGGGTAGTAGTGGATTGTATATTAAAGGCTCCATATTACTTTTATTTTTGTATACATATATAAAAAATAATTGTATTTTATAGAGATGGGAAAATTTCATATATGATTATAATTTGTATATTTTAGTAGTTATATACAAAGTATTGAAGTTAAGTATATATTAAGTTTATATATTATTGTAGTATATACAAAGTCATTTAGACAGTTGTATATATTGACATGTTTAAGTACCATATTCATGTACACATACTAATATACAAAAAAGTAAGTTTGTATATATATACAAAAGAAACGCAATTACAAATGTATATTTTATTTATACTTTTTTTTGTTATGTATACAAAAAATGTATATATATGTAGCCCTTGATTGAAATAATGTAGCTTTTCCCTGTTTTTTTAGGTAGTCAGATTTATTTGCAAGAACCGTGAAAAAAGAACAATTCACATGCAATGTTATACACAAATCAATACATTGAATGAACTTAAGATTAAACTGCCTCCAAATCAATATAATCGTATATGTACATCATCGTGTTTTGCACAGTTGACAACAATCAGATTAAAAAATAATGACAAACTTATGTTTACACTGATCTTCTTTCTAATATACAAATACTACATCAAAAAAAAAATATAATTGTATCCTGTGAATTTTCATCTTAAATTTATATATTTTTTCAACATATACATTACTTCAGTATTTGTATATGCAAAATTAGAAATCACATAACGTATACTACACAACTATATCACAGGTAATGCAAATAGATACAAAACTAAAATTTCATACTTATATACAATTAAATAACACGACCTTTGTATAAAAAAAACTTAATATACAACTGCAAATTGAAATTACTGCTACAACATACTGCCGTTTACGATAAACATTGAAACCAGTTTTCAAAAGAAAAACACTCCAAAAAAAATTATATACACTTACGTTATGGACATATACAATTCTCAACACACTAAGGAACGCACATATATCCAAATTTGTAAATCCAATAGAACATTGTATAATTATTGCAATAATAAACATGAATTTTCATTCAATGAACCATTACCTGTATTCGAATATACAGAAAAACAAAAAAATGGATGAACTGCTGCTTCGTCAAAGCGCAGAAGCAAGTTTATCTTGTCTTTCAATTGCTGTATACTTCTAATTTTTTGAAGAAAAAAAAAATTTGAACGTTTACCTTAAATTATGGCATTACCTAAATTTATTGTTAGCTTATTTAACGCTTCAGTTATAAATCACTTTTTCTAAAAGAAAATTGTATAAATAAAAAACAAAAGAAACGCTATATACAAAATTAAAGATAC
Source organism: Solanum lycopersicoides (assembly GCA_022817965.1). Lineage (NCBI taxonomy): Eukaryota > Viridiplantae > Streptophyta > Magnoliopsida > Solanales > Solanaceae > Solanum > Solanum lycopersicoides. The sequence continues at coordinate 80,471,222 of CM040623.1, forward strand.
CTAAATAACTAAACTATACCCATAGAATGTAATTAGGTAAACTATACCCATATAATGTTATTTAATCAATTAAGTTTGCCATATATGAAATTTTCCCTAATTTTAATATAATATTATTTAAGATTTATAACCATATTTTGAATTTCGACTTGAAATTTTTTTAAAAAAGAAGTTACAAATGCGTATAAAAATTCTAAAAATTATATAAAATAGATAGTAATCCATACCTTCCATTTGGGAACCTACATATATTACATCAACGCAAATAACGATTCTTAAAAAGGGTTAAAATTGGAAATTAAAATTGGGCTCAACGGAGAATTCTCTTAAAATGAGTCAAGACTTGAATTAGTTGATATTAAACCCAATTCAATTTTTTTGAACCCAACCTTTAAAATTATGGATGGATTACCTATAATTGAACTCATTTTGACACCCCTAATTTTCATCAATTACAGCATAGTACTTTCTCCGTTTAAAAAAGAATAATCTAATTTGACTTGGAACGGAGTTTAAGAAATAAAACTTGTAGTTCTAAATTAAAGCTATATCACAAAAACGTCCGTTAATTTTATTACCTTAAACATATTACGTGAAAAATCGAAGTTAAAATATTTAAAAAAAGGTCATTATTTTTTAAAGGTTGTTTTTAAACCAGAGGGAGTAGTTCTTTGTGGATTATGATACGTGGGTCAATTTCTCAAAAAAAAAAAAAATCACTAATTTTAGGCTATTACTTTTTTATTATATGAAAAAACCAACCTCACGAATTATGCGTGGAAAGGAACAAATAGAAAGAGAAACAAAACAAACTTGCTAAAATATGAAAAGTCAATTTTAGACTTTTCGCCGCAGAGCGAAAAGGACGAAAATGCTTTAATTATTTGCTGAGAATGGGGTGAAGTCTACCGTCTATGTTCTAGAAACTAGCAAATGCATTCGTACTCCAAATTTAATTAATAAAAAAATCAAGTGCAAATTTACAAAGATAAACAAATTGATATAATTGACTTAATTTTTTTGAAATGCTTTTGCGCATGGTTTAAATAGTATTTTTATAGATTTAATTTAAATATATTAAGATTTTGATTAATCATTTTAATATGTTGTAAAGACTAAAAAAGAATCATGTGTATAGTTAAACGATATAACATATTTTAAGCAGTAAATACAATATATACGTCGAAGAATCGTAATTTAAGTGGCTAAAGAAAATGTAACAACAAAGAGGTTGTCAATGCATTTAACTTCTAATAGAAAAATGAGTCAAATACAAAAATACTCGTTAACTATATGACAAATAAAACAATTTTTTCTGTTTGAATTAGTCTAAAATACACTCTTATTTTACTTTGGAATAATTTTACTTTGGAATAACTCCTATTTATCTATCAACCATGAAAAATTAAACAATTCATGGTAACCCTTAAGCGGGTTCTAGCAATGCTCCAGATACAACTTTTTATTGCCAAACTCTTTTTTTTTTTAAATTTAATTTTTCATTTGAATCAGTATTCATATTGGAGTCCTAATTATGAAATTCAATTTGCACATTATCTCCATTTTAGAGGTGGTGCTTCCAATGATATTTTAAATATTCAAAATTTGAATATGAAATATATATATATATATATATATATATATATATATATATGAGGAAATGAAAAATATGATGTGGCATAGTTCTTTGATCGATTTCCAATTATCTTTTTCTCATATTTTTGGAAATTTTCCCTTGATTTTAGGATAAATATCCTAAAATTATCCAAAAATTAAGGGAAAATCCTAAGAATTATTTTATTTTTCAGTGTTGATGGATAAATATGAAATATTCCAAAGTAATAAGAGTGTATTTTGGACTAATTCAAATGGAAAAAATTATTTTATTTCTCACTGCTAACGAATATTTTTGAATTTAACTCATTTTTCTATTAGAAGTTAATTATGTTTAAGGATGAAAGAGTCTCACTGCTAATAGATAATCTATGATAGTACCAAAATCGTTTACCAAACTTCTAAAAAAGTAGGAGGGAAAAAATTAAAAATTGAAATAAAAAGGTAGGAGGACAAAAATAGAAAAAGGAAAAAAAACAGTAGAGAGAAATATTGAAGAAATTCATGAACTTAGCGTAAATTATTAATTTTATCCTTGATTATTAATAAATTTAAAAATATATCTATACTTGACTAACTAAACTTAACACGATCTCCACCATAATATATCAAATGATCTCAGAGTCTATATTATAGGAACGCAAAACTCTTAATAAAAAATTGAAAAAATATTTGAGAATATTTCTAAGCTTGACTATAATTTAGGAAGGAATGTTTCAAAAGTTGCATAATTAAAGGAATAATTAAGTTTAGTTAATAAATAAACAAATATCTTTGAAGATGTCAATAAGTTAGAGATAAATCTAATAATTTACGTTAAAATTAAGGTTTTATTAGGTTTTTGCCCACTGAGTTTGAAAGGAACATGAACATTGGAATTGTCTTCTTCGATACGTGTGCTTGCGTTAGAGGGGGTTTGCTTATTTAATTTTTGACCATTCCTACCATTTTTTGTTGCCCCTTTCTTCTTTAAAATATGCGTAGATTCATATCACACAAAACCATAAATCTCATCAGCAAAACCACAACGAGTTCTATTTCCTCTTCTTCTCCAAATTCTCCATCACTTTCTCCTAATTCTCCATTAAATTCTCTTCTTCGTTTCTTTTCCGCTCTTCGTGCTTCTTCTCCTGATTCAATGGCTTCAGATTATTCAGCAACTCCCGTCACTATTGATAACATTAATCCGAAGGTAACAACATCTGTATTCATTTTTACCTATTTCACGATTTTTTTATATGTTGATCGAATTTTGTATTGTAAAAATCAGTTCCAATTGAGAAATCGTTACTGATCGAGGATTTGACGCATATTTTGTTTTTGCGTTATTATTATACTAAATTACTACTTGTTTTTTAGTGTGAAATTGTAACGGTTTTGTTCCGATTCAATCTCTTAGGAGAAGTAGGATTTCCTTGCGTATTTCTTCTTTGGATAATTGGTGATGTGAAAATCATTAGAGAGTTATGGATCTTATTAGAGAGTTTTAGTGGTACATGACTAGTTGTTGTTGCGTATTTGATTTGTTGCTTTCTTACAAATGATGTGATTTTTGGTAGTTTGCTTGTATATTATGTTACTTGACTGATACAACTTTAATTCTGGTCAATTTTGTTGGTTTCAGGTTTTGAAATGTGAGTATGCTGTTCGTGGAGAGATTGTATCAATTGCTCAGGTAGTTCATGGTTTTTGTTTGTTGATTTTTGTAAACTGAATATTGAACTTGCATTTTGGAGTTCTGTTAATTGAGCCATTTTATTATCTGGATCTACTGAAGAATTTGTTAATTGTCCTTACACATTTTTCTTTTTGATGCAGACATTGCAGCAAAGCCTCAAGGATAATCCAGGTTCTCATCCTTTTGATGAGGTACGAACTCTTGTACACTGGTTTTCGACTTCATGTTTTTGCTTTACAATGCCGTGTTTTATAAATACTTCATTATCATTTATGTAATTGATGCTGGTTTCTGGACTAGATCTTCAATAGAACTATTCTTACCGAGCTTTACATAGGTACTGTCGAACATTTTAAGTTTTCTGGATTTATTCTGTACTCATTCATCAGATTACATGCAGATCTTATATTGCAATATTGGAAATCCTCAAGCACTGGCTCAGCAGCCTATCACTTTCTTTAGAGAGGTGGGCGTAAATTACTCTATTTTTTCTCCCCAAAAATTAATTGACTCATCTAGTGATTTCTAAGGTGGATTTTTCTATATTAGGTCCTTGCATTATGTGATCATCCATCCATTTTGGACAAAAGTGAAACACAAGGTCTATTCAGGTATGAAGTTTGTCTAAGGAGTTTTTGGTTATGCTTTAGAAAGAGGAGATCTTTTCAATATACAATATGAAACTGGATGTAGACTTTGAGACATTGCAATAGCTGCCTTTCATTCTTTCTTTGCTTTTGTAGTGCGGATGCCATAGAACGAGCTTTCCAGATCCTTGAACAAATTCCTGGGAGAGCAACTGGTGCATACAGCCACAGTCAGGTGACCGTCTTCTCATGAGATTGTTCCATATTTGTGGAGTACTGTTATGTATGTTCGATAAATATAAAACTTTTTATTGTGTTCTCTAAAAATAGGGTATCAAAGGATTACGTGATACAATTGCTTCTGGTATGGGAGCTCGTGATGGTTTCCTTGCTGATCCAAACGATCTTTTCTTGACTGATGGTGCAAGCCCAGCGGTAGGTTAAATTTATATCCTTGTTATTTTGACAGCTTTGTGGGAAATAGTCTAGCAAATCTGACGTAGTTGGTATTGTTGGTTCTTTACCTTTTTATTCAGGTTCACATGATGATGCAGCTGCTCATCAGGTCCGAGAATGATGGAATTCTCTGTCCCATTCCTCAGTATCCTCTTTACTCTGCTTCAATCGCCCTCCATGGTGGAACTCTTGTAAGTTCTGTTGCTTCAAATAAAATTGATTTATGATAGTTGCATAGTTGGTTGAAATTATTGAAAAATGTCTATAGAAATATTACAGAAGGCCTAGTTTGACTGCTCTTGTGAGAGTTTTTTTGAAAGTACAAATATTGATCTGATCAACTTATGCTTGAAAGACCCTTTATTGTTGATTCTTGAAAGATAATTCGTTGGGAAGTTCTTAATATTTGCATTTAATTTTGTTTTGTAGGTTCCTTATTATCTTGATGAACAAACAGGATGGGGGCTTGAGATCTCAGAGCTTGAGCATCAGCTGAAAACTGCAAAATCCAAGGGTATCGATGTTAGGGCTTTGGTTGTGATCAATCCGGGCAACCCAACTGGGCAGGTAGGCGTTACTAGATTTTGGAAGGTTCATCTATGATTTTTCTTCAGAATTAGTAAACATAGTATACATCTCTGACTAGAGACTGCCGCAACGGAATATGATTCCTTCTCCCCTTCCCCGAAAATTAAATAAGAGAGGATAAAAGATGAAAAAGAAAAAACAGAAAAAATTCCCTACTAACCTTTTCATATGGCATGAATATTTTCCTATGCATAACTATAGGTCCTTGGTGAGGCCAACCAACGGGAAATTGTAGAATTCTGCAAGAAGGAAGGACTTGTCCTTCTGGCTGATGAAGTAAGTCAATTATCCTCTAAAGTGCTACTATGCTTGATGTGACAAATTCTTTTGCTTCCTCTGGAGCTTGATTAGCAGTGACTCTAAACTTGTTTTTAAATGTTTCGCTATCAGATTTTGCATTTCTGAGCAATCTAGGGTTGTATTAAACTTCAACAGTGTAGTTCTTTTTCGTAACTCGTTGAACTCATACAGGTTTATCAAGAAAATGTTTATGTGCCTGACAAGAAATTCCACTCATTTAAGAAAATTTCCCGTTCTATGGGATATGGGGAAACGGATATAACCTTAGTGTCTTTTCAGTCTGTGTCAAAAGGTACACGTTTCACTTTATCTTGCCTCACTTATTTCTTTGGGTGGTGGGTCAGGGTGGTTTGGGGATAGGAATTTATATTCTTCCAAATGCAAATAATTTTGTTCTAATCTTTTTATATATATATTGGTGCCTTAAGGGTTCTATGGTGAGTGTGGAAAGCGAGGAGGTTACATGGAGATCACTGGTTTTAGCCCTGAAGTGAGGGAACAGATATACAAATTAGCGTCTGTCAATCTGTGTTCCAATATCTCCGGTCAGATACTTGCAAGCCTCATCATGAGTCCCCCGAAGGTTAGTATTGCTATTTCCCAATAGTATGTTCCCGCTTTGCATATTCTGCAAAGAGGAAAAGGTTAATGCTGAAAGCATGGGTTTATTCAGGTAGGAGATGAATCGTACGAGTCTTTTTCTGCCGAGAAAGAAGCAATACTCTCGTCCTTGGCAAGACGTGCAAAGGTTAGTGAGAACTTACAGATAGGACAAACTTGACCTGATTATCAACCTGACAATAAGAACTGCTAATATAGCAAAGCAAAGATGATGTTTGTAATATGCCCAACAGAGTTCTTTTAGCTTCAGCATTTGAGCTTCTATCTGTGAAACTTGTTAAATGATCTAATTCTCGTGTTTATTGCACATCTCTTTTACAATACCATCAGACACTAGAAGATGCACTGAATAGTTTGGAAGGAGTGACATGCAATAGGGCAGAAGGGGCTATGTATCTATTTCCATGTATCAACTTACCCGACAAAGCTATAAAAGCAGCAGAAGCAGCTAAAACTGCACCAGACGCTTTCTATGCTAAACACCTTCTTAATGCCACTGGAATCGTTGTTGTTCCAGGCTCTGGATTCCGCCAGGTAATTCTTACATTTATAGCTTTGCCATCTAGTCAATGTCATTATTAAATTTACACGATTCTTTCACTTGAATGGTATATCTTTGGATAAAAAGTAGGGATTTTTAATCATCTCTTACATATTTAGTACTGGTTCTTCCTTGTGTATAGGTTCCTGGAACCTGGCATTTTAGGTGCACAATATTGCCACAAGAAGAGAAGATACCAGCTATCGTGTCTCGTCTTACAGAATTCCATAAAAAGTTCATGGATGAATTCCGCGGCTAAGGAATGAGAGAGTATTTAATAACAGAGAACGGCTAAGGAATCAGAGGGTACCTGCTACCTGAACCTAATAACAGAGAATTTCGAATAAGCAGTGCCTGTTGACTCCTGACTGCGTATGTTTTGTCTCCCTACTTCTATTGTAGAACTGTTATGTTCCAAATTTTGGGTTTACTAGTACAATATTACGTACGTATAATATGATCTGGCTCAATTTTATAATTATAGTGAAATGAGTCGAGTCGAAATCCAACGGAAGAGGTAAGCATTTATTATTGCTCAAAAACAAGACCAAGTAATATATTACGAAAGAAGTACAAAATGACAATAATATTGAAAAGTACTTCTACTTTGAATATTGATGAATTCTAATTATCCTATTACAAGTAGTTTATGCGTTTGGCTTTGTAAATTTTTCTTCATATTTTCTAAGTAGAAATTTGCCTCGTAACTCTACAGCTAAGATGGTATCGAAGTGAGTTTCTGGTATCCAATTTCCAGTTTTAGGATCTCCCATCCAAAATACATCCTTCGATTTCGACGTAGAAATTGAAGGAGACGATTCGACTAATTTTTTGATATTTGAAACAATAGTCTGCACTTTAAAATTCTCTACTGTGTATCTCAGACATTGCTGAAGGTGGTAACCCTAGACATATTATTTATTTATGAAGACTATATTGACAAGTTATGTATAAATTTGAAAGTTTAATTCAACAATACGTCTTTTGGTTGATGGTTAAAAGAAGAGCAACTTACATAAATGACTACATTTATAGGGTTATTGAAATTCAATAACTATAAGTATGTCATTTACTAAAAATGACTATAATTTATATGTATATCTAGCTGTATTTGTGTATATTAATTTAATTCTTTTAATTATACAATAATATAATTATAATTAGAGTGCATCAAATAAGGTATTTACTATAATCGAATTCCTTTAATTATGTCCCTAAAACTATCAACTTCTCAATTTTAAATTAATAACTAATAATACCTAGTCATGCATATCCACTTAGATTCCAATCTGATCAACAAATAGATTAAGATACATCATATTCAATTCTTCAGTTGTCTCCATTGTTCTTAGTCAAGCATAAAGTATTCACTTAATTTTGTTTAGTCAAATTGATTTATCACTTTCTTGTATTTATTGATGAGTTATCATTCAATTCACATACCATTGAGTATTTAAACGTTTTATTTCTGTATATCTACAAATATATACACCAAAATATGTACTCTTAAATTTATTAAACTGCACCAATGTGTGCTTCTCTTCAAATCAACTATGTTATGATCTCTGTATATCTACATATGTGGGGTTTCAATCAGACGATTAACACATAGATTCTAAATTTCTACCCACAATTAATATATTATGTGTATAGTTAGCATATGAATACTTTGTGTTTCATATGGATACAAGTATTTATAAAACATAATGTATCAATATATCAAACAAAGTAAGTAAAGCAATTTAGCATATGAATAAGACAATTTAAATAAGATTTACCTTATCAATACAACTATATAGTATACATATAAATACCCTTAATGTTACAAAAATTGGATACAATGGACAAATAATGTTGATTAAAGTATTATTATTTTAAAAAATACAAACTTAATGTATTTATATATCCAAATGTACTTGTATAGTCAATCAACCTTTCAACTTGTGATAATATTTCAATACAAATGGACAATCCAATAAATATGCAAAAAAAATAAAAATACAGTACAATACAAGTATTCAAATCTATAAGCATTTCACTGTATTAATATATCAATACAATTGGAGGTATAGAGCTATTGCGATTCTTTGTTCTTCTTTCATTCTCTATTGCTCGGAAGAAGGTAGTTCGTCCAAAAATTCGTCAAATAAATGTAATACATTTTATAACTCTCCCTGCAGTACTAATTTCTACTATTGTAATGGAGAAACAAAATTTTCAAACAAAATCCTATGAAAAGAGAAGGAATATATATGTTTATACAAATATAATCGTCCTAAAAAAGGAGAAAAAACACAATTACAAGAAACCTAATAAAGAAGAATCATAAAAATCACTTCTAAAATCATGCAAGAAAATTGTGAATTTTTTTTGAAGGATTTTGTAAATTAAGGAAAAAAATTTTATGTGATATAGTAATATTTGAGAGAGAAAGTAATGAAAAGTATGAAAGATGGTAAACATGGAAACATCACCTTAAGACGTGCCTAGTCATAATTGGTGTATGATGATAATTTTATCGTTTAATACTTATTTAGATATATATTAAGATAACTAATTTTTATTTGTATATAATTATCTTTGCTATTTAATATTTAACTATATCCATAAAATAAAATAAAAGTATATTGTAGTTGTATATCTTAAATGTATATTGATGTTTAATTTGCTATATTCTGAAGTTTTTCCTTAAAAGAATAATAAACTATATAATATTGTAGACATTGAAATTTTGTGGGACTCTACAAGATGCGTTTGATTCGAGTTGGGACTCTACAAATTGTGTTCAACTCAAATTAGGATTCTTGGAAGCTACTCAACCCTAAATCCTAATTTATGCCTATATAAAGGGTAAGAATCTGAGAAATTCCATAAAGAGATCAAGATCTCGAATAATCTGCAAATTGATAGAATATTCCTAGAGAGAGGTCAAATTTAAATCATCCTAGTTCGAGAAATACGCCACTAACGGTCCTCGAATCATGGATAAATCTTAGGGGAGTAGAATAAGGGAGGAACAGATTTGTACTCACAATCTTGATGAATAAAATCATGTTTCTTCATATTTTATTTGTATGATTTATTTATTTTTCATATGCTTAAAATTTATTGCAAACAAATATATATAGGCAAGGCTGGTTGAATTAGTAACGTAATAGGATTTGGATTATGAGACGAGACTAGCAAAGTTATTAACCTAATAAAACTTGGATTATGAGAATTTAAAAGGAATCACAATTATTTTCTTAACTAGTGTACTTGGGCGCGCTTCGCGCGGTTATGAAAAGAATTAAAATAAAATTACATACTAATATCAATAATTATTTTAATAAAAGCATTTTTTTTGTTAATCACATAACTTTATAGAAGAGAAGTTATGAAAAATATTTAGATTAGATATGAAATTCATTAAGAAATCAATATATGTAAACTTTGAAAAGTTAAATATTAAAATTAAAGTTCATAAAGAAAAAGAGAAGGTAATAAGAACTGGGTAATATTAGAACTATGAAATGTAAACTTGTGATCATTTTTTTCTTTTTTATTTGAGATTTTTTTAAGTATAATTTATATATATTTACGTAAACTTGAAATCTGACCGTTCTTTTATGCTTATTTATAATCTTTTTAATTATATTCTTAGTATAATTTTTTGGCAACGTGTAACTCAGATTGCTATATTAATAATTATTATTCATGACTATATAGTTAGCCAACACTATTATTAATTATTATCTACAACTACCATTACTTGTCCTCGTCATCAACCAATCATCACAAGTTTTAATTATTTTTATTGTACAATATTAGATTAGTTTAATATTTGTATTAATAACTTTTTAATAATCAACTTTTAAATAAAAAAAAGTTTACATATTTAAATGATGAAAAATAACAATCTTAATTAGTTAAATTCCATATCTTATTATTATTATTATTATTATTATTATTACAATTATTATATTTAGATATCCAATTATTTTTGGGATAACTTATATTGGGGGGAAAATAATGTAAAACTTAAAAATAACATAAAAAGAACAAAAGGGAGAATTAACTATGCAAAAAAAATTCAAAAAAAATGACACATACAAATTTCTATTTCTTTTAATTTTGTTTGGCTTAAACACAAAAATATTAAAAACTATATTTCACATTTTAAATAGATATTACATTTAATATAATACATTTCTAAGGATAAAGAGTTACAGTAATTAAGAGGATTAATAATATGGCTTTGAACTTGTTTGTAACATACTAGGAGTAATATTTGTACATTATTACACTAATAAAGAACATTAATTATAGAAAATAAAAAGACAAACAAAATAGAGTTATTGAGACAAATATTTTATTATAAGCAAATAGAAAGGACGGAAACCAACTATGTTTTAAAATTATAAATTAATAGCAATATAATTTTGAAATAACTTGAGAATTCCCGAATAACAAATATGAAAAATATAAAGACGACGACTTGACTTATTAATAAACAACTTTAAATCTTCTAAAACAACAACAAAAAAAATAAATTAGGATTGCAATTTTATACATTAATAAATAATCTGTTTTTAATAAAACCAACTGTATTTTCAAAATTATAAATTAACATTACATTCATATGTTCTATCATTTTTATTAGTAAAAATTGCTTCAGCGGACTATGTAAGTATATATACGTATTTCTTTAAGTAGCATATCGGTATCCATTTACTCATTTTTTACTTCTATGTTTTAAAATATTATATACCACAAACACAATAAACTAACATTATCAATAAAAAAGTGAGAGATGAATTTACCTAAGCAAATAATTATTTTTGAAGAGTGTTATCATTATAATATAATTAATCAAATTATCTAAGAATCATATAGAGGTCTAAAGAGAATTAATTAAATATTTTTCTTTAAAAAACTCAGGATTTATATCTCCACGAACATAAACAAATAATATTAAATGTATGATTTCAACAAAAAAAGAATTATAATTATATTAGACAAATCAAATTATTTTTCCTTGTAAAATCAAATTATGCAAGAATGTCTAACCATTTCATTAAAGATATATCTCCTATAACCGGCAAAATATGGTTAAATAGGTAAAAAAAATATCTACCAAAAAAAGAAAAAGATTTTAAAAAATAAGGAGAAAAATGCATTTAAACACATAAATAATTCAAAAGGAAATAATATAATAGAAACATTACTTCTTAAGCACCTAAAAAAATAAAGAATAATCAATACATATAGCTAAAAATTCATTAATCTCCATCTCTAGATATTTTCATTTCATCCTATATACAAGAGTCAAGAAAAATAGTAACAAATAAATTATTAGTCCTAAAATGAATCTCAAAGATAACAAAATAAAATATTATATCTCATAAAGAATAAAGGAAAATTACATTTAATCATAAATTCTCCTACATAATTATTTTTGACAAAACATAAATAATTCAAAAGGAAATAATATACTAGAAACGTTACTTCTATGCACTTAAAAAAAATAAAAAATAATCCATATATATAGCTCAAAATTCATTAATCTCCATCGCTTGATGTTATCATTTCATCCTATATACAAGAGTCAAGAAAAATAATAACAAATACATTATTAATCGTAAAATAAATCTCAAAAATAACAAAACAAAATAATTTATCTAGAAGAAATAAAAATATGTTGACATATTAACCTTACTAGAAATTAAAAGTAATATATGAAATAATATTTGAAAAAGATAATGCACCTGAAAGCTTACAAATATTGTAACATGTCTTCCACTAATTCTCTAACCAAAGATGACTACAAAATAACACACAATTTTAGTGTGATTTTATAGTGTTAATGTAAGCTTCCACTTTAAATAATTAGAAGTTATGAATATGAAAGGGTTAAGAGGTTATGAATATGAAAGGTTTGGGAGTTATGAATATTATTAATACTAATTTAAGGATAGAATTTATATAATTGAAGAGGTAGAAGTTAATAAGATAATTTTATAAGAAAAAACTAATTAAAAAAAATAAGAAAAAATGAAGGCCTAACCCATCGGTGGCCCCTTAAACTTGGCACGAACTTTCACTTAGACACCTCAACTAGGCGATATTCATTTTAGACACCTCATGTAGAGTTACGCTGTGTTATTTTGACACTTTTCGCTGACTCAGCGTAGCATGTGTGTTACACGAATTTAATGCGCGTGAAACACTTTTTTTTATTGAAAAATATTTTTGCTTCTCTCTTCTTCTTCCTCACTTTCTCTTCCTGTAGCTTCTCTACCTTCCATCACCCAAAATCACCACACAATTTTTCAAAAAAATTCTACAAAACTTTGTTGGGTTATATTAGAATCCAATTTCTTCAACAAAAGAGTCAATTTCTTTAGCAACCTCACCAAAAAAAATTAAGATCATCATCATTCTCTAAGAATTTGTGACTCTTTTTTAAAAAAAAATTAAATCACATAAAGTTTAACCTTTTCTACATTAATATTGTCTGCTACTACAACTAAGAAACTTCCGCCCCCAATAATAATGAAAAGTTCTCTTGATTTTCAGTTTTCTTACTGAAAATTATGCTAATTTTCTGTGTCTGTAACAACGAAAATTGAAGGAACAAGCTGTTATACCGTCTGCATCTTCAATATTTAAATAACTGAATCCCCAACATTTTCCATAGCATTCATTACAAAATCCCCAAATTTTTCCTCCATATGCATCTTCACCATTTATATAATATTGTTATTTTTGTTTCAAGATGAAATTTTGATTTTAAAAACAAAAAAGAAACTAAAAAAGAGGAATCAAGAAATATAACACAAGAAATCACAATTTTGTACAGCACAAGAAGAACACGTGGGGGCTGAAGAAGAATTTTAATGAATTGGAAGAACAAAGAGAAGAACATTACAAGATGCATAGAAGAAGAAGAAGCTGAAGATTTGAAGAAAAAAAAGAAAGTAAAAGTGAGTTTTTTAAAAAATAAAAATAAAATTCCACATGTCACATGTTCATTCACTTATTTATCCACGTAGGAGGCGTTTGGATACACACGCTTAAGCTAGTTCTGATAATATAAAAAAAGTGTCAAAATGACACATCGAAATCCTACCTGAGGTGTCTAAAATGAACATCACCTAATTGAAGTGTCTAAGTGAAAATTGCTACCAAATTTAGGGGGCCACCGATGACTTCTGCCAAAAATGAATGGAGGTCATTGAGAGGTGTCACATCACCTCCTCTATGTTCCTCATTTATATATAGATATATAGATTTAGGCACGTTACTTAGACATATCATCAAACTGGAATTTTGTTTATAAATTACCTGATTTTCTATTCATATATACTTGTCAATAATTTAGCCAATCTTTACGAAATTAAATTGAGTGAAAGAGCCAACTCAGATTATATAATTATATTAGTTGTTTTTTAAAATAAATAAATAAATAAATAAAGGGAAAATTACACGGCTAAGCAAACTTATACTATTTAATTACTCATCATAGCTATAGTTTACTATAATTACCACTCGCGACTAACATTATACATTAATTACGTGGGCTGACTTCGACTTTGTATAATTAGTTATGTTTGTATATGTATAATTCGCCAAGATATACAAATAAATATGTATAATATATAATTTTTTAACCTATATACATATACAATTCACCTCTCTGCCCTCTCTCTCTCGCCTCTCTCCTCCCTCACTCAATCTCGCTCGCCTCTCTCCTCCCTCTCCCAATCTCGCTTGCCATTTATACAAATGTATATGTATAATATACAGTTATATACAATTGTATACATATACAATTCACCTCTCTCCCACTCTCTTCCCTCTCTCTCTCGCCTCTCTCCTTCCTATCTCGATCTCGCTCTCCTCTCTCCTCTCTCCTCTCTCTCCCAGTCTCGCTCTCCTCTATCCTCTCTCTCCCAGTCTCGCTCGCCTCTCTCCTCCCTCTCTCAATCTCTCTTTCCATATATACGAATACATATGTATAATATACAATTATCTAACCAATATACATATAAAATTCACCTCTTTCCCACTCTTTTCCCCCTCTCTCTCTCCTCTCTCCTCTCTCTCTCAGTCTCGCTCGCCTCTCTCCTCCATGTAACATGTAGCTACAAATTGTAATTATCAAATTATAGCTATGGAGAGTAATTAGTTATTTTTAGGTGGCTATATGTGAAAGTATTCCTTAAATAAATATGTGAAGGATTATTGACACATAATTATTGACCTTGCTTCTGGCATTCTATTAGTTGGTCATTTTAGCTCCAAAAAAAATTAAAAAAAAAAATCAATTATGAATTCAAAACTAAAATTGACATTTATCCCTGATCAATTTTCAGAGTATTTAAGTGGAAAAATCAAACTACTTATCAAACACGAGTAACTTATTAAATCATATTTTGTACTAGTATTATAATGTACGTAAAGAAAAATAAAAATACAAATTAAATGGAAGTATTTATTAATTTGATGTAACATTTGGTTTGCCTATAAGATTTTTTTATCAGATGTGCTCCTATAATATGCACACACATTTAATGTGCTTCCAATTGAATGGTCCTTATTTTCCTCAGGATTTTATTATATATGGGCTATGGTCCCCCATATTGTAGGTAACAAAATGTAAAATTTGATTTTGGAGTTAAAATGTGGAAATTGTGCTAAGGATATAAAGATATTTAGGTGGTTGAAAATAAAAATTATGGGTGTCAATAATGAGCTCAAATATATGTAATTCGCCCAATTCGTTCAGGATTTTAAGGGGTTGACTCAAAATAATTAGATTTGGTTCAATCTTAACTCATTCAAATTTTAACATATTTTAAGAGAATCCTCGATTGAGCCTTATTTAATCTGCAATTCAACTCGTTTTAAGACTCTTTACTTGCTTTGATGTAATGTATGTTTCTATATTAAAGATATAAATTACTATCTATTTTATATCTTTTAGGATTTATATATTCATTTGTAACTTAAAAATATCTATCATCTATATCTATCTATCTATCTATCTATCTATATATATATATATATATTTGAGTTGAAATTCAAATTATGATTATAAAAGTTAAATAACAATACGTTAACATTATTGAGATTAAGCAGGATCAAATTGGATGGATCATGATCCAATCGAATTTTTACCTAATTTGAACTCAAAGTTAATTTGGGCGGGTAAAAAAACATCTCTAATTTCATTTCAGCCACTCATTTGACACCACTAATGAAAATGTGTACTATATAGTGAGTAATTTTCCCAATTAATTTGTTGTACAATCACTTTTCTTGTCCTTGTATTTTCTTATTTCCCTTTCATTGATTTTTCAACAACCAAATATATCAAATGGGCTTTACAAAATTGAAAGATGAGTGTACTAAAGCTCATCATGAAGTTAAAAGCAAGCAAAGAGATATAGTTTCATCATTTTCTCATCAGAAGTATTTAAAAGATCCCAATTTTCTAAAATCTAGAAAAATTAAATCCATAATTTTTCTTATGAATCATATTAGAGATCAATATTCTTGCAATGCTTTCTACTACTATAATTGTTTTCTCAAATGTTGTTTCTTCTGTCATAAGCCTCTTGACCTTCACAAGGAAGTTTACATTTACAGGTATGTGATTGTGCGTTTTAGTTCATGTGATACTTTCTTTTCTAGTTGTCCAAAAAAGCGCAAATGTATCTCGAATTTTGAGAAAAGGTTCATTTATGTTATTCGTTAAAAATTTGTCTCCTCTATATCATTTCCATTTGAGAAAAAACTCATTCATGTCATTATTTGTTAACTGAAATGACATACATAAGCCAAACTTTAAACAGATGGAATGAGCCTTTTCTCAAAGTTATATAGCATATTTGAGCTTTTTCCTTTATAAAAAAAAAATTAATCAACGACGTGGATGAATCATAATTGAGTACTTGAAAAAATTATTTTGCAAAACCTAACACTTTTTCCAGCTAACATAATGGCATAGATGAACCTTTCTCAAACGAAAATAACATAAATGAGTCAAACTTTAAATGAATGGTTTAGATAAACCAAGCTTTATACTTATTACATAAATAAGTATTTCTCAAAATTCGTTGACATATTTGAGTATTTTCTCCCTAAAAATAATGTCTCCTCTACCTCCCACAATATATGTGTGTTATTGCAAAGATTTGGCCACAATTTAGGTGTAATTTTAGCCATTTTTTCTATTAAATAATTTAATTTTAAATTTATCTATTCCTAATGAGAGAATTTATTTTAGACTTCATATTTTGAAAATCATTTCTTAATTTTTAGACATTGTGCACCATTACATATATAATCCTATAGAGTGAAAGATAGTTGGACTTAGGATGTGTTTGGTACGGAGGAAAATATTTTCCATGGAAAATGTTTTCATGAAAAACAAGTAGATTTTGGACTTATTTTCTCATGTTTGGTTGGTGAGTAGAAAATATCCTCCGGAAATGATTTTTAGTTTTGATTTATGAATGAAAAATATTTTTGAGAGACATCTTTTATTTTTACTAGAGTAAAAAATAATTTATGAAATTGAAAATATTTTTTAAAAATAAAATTATTATTTTTTTGTGGTGGTGGTAGTGGTGGGGTGCTGGTAGTGGTGGAGTGGGGGGTAGGAGGAGGGGGTAGGAGTGAAAAAATAAAAATTTGAAGTTGATAGTATCTTTAAAAAACAAAATTAATTTTTTTGGGGGGTGGGGGGTGGGGGGGAGGGGGCTGGCCGGGAGGGGGGTAGGAGTTTAAAAATAAAATTTGAAGTTAAAAATATTTTTAAAAACAAAAATATTTTTTTGGGGAGGGGGTGGGGGATGGCTGGGAGGGGGATCAGGGATCGGGTGAATTTTTTTTGAAATTGAAATTATTATTTTTAAAATTGATGTTTTTCCCCCAAAAAAATATAATTTGAAATTGAAGAGAGTTTTGGAAAACGTTTTTCTTAATTTTTGAAGGGAAGTCATTTTCCTTAATTTTGAGGAAAATAAGTTAACTTGGAAAATATTTTCCAAAACTTTTGTCCCAACCAAACATGAAAAAATTGAAAAACATTTTTCAGAAAATATTTTCCTTCATACCAAACACACTCTTAGTGCCAAATAAATTAGGATGCATATTTATTTTTCATCAGAGTTAATTAGCTTCTGTTTGATCATAAATTTTTAAAACATCAAATTTTTAAAATTGAAATTGAAACTTGAAATACATTTCACTGGAAAAAAAAAGTTAATATTTTATGAGTGGAAGTGTTGCCTCTAGTTTCTGAAAACTTGTAAATATCTAAAGATTCAAACTATAAATTTTGATTCAAAATTTATGATCAAATGTTAGCTTAATATCGCTTAATTTTGATAGAATTTATAATGCAGGGGTGAGCTAGAGTTCTGCAGTGTGGACTGTCGAAATAGACAGATATACCTAGATGAATTGAAAAAGATCGAGACTTTTACTATAAAAATATTGGCATATTTGATCCGCCGGCGTCGATAGGCTGGCCGGAGTATTCAAATTACCGCTCCGTCGAGGGATTACCGGCGATGTGACGCTAAGAATCAAGTTACATTCACCATTTCATAGTCCATAGAAATTTGTGTTGGACTAATTTTGTAGCTAAACAGAAAAACTTATTGCTATTTTTTTTATGGATTAAGAATGAAATTCTGCTAGCTACTAGCAATTTAGAGATCAACAAATTAGCTACTTATAAGTTTTTGTCAGAAACAAAATTCAGAATTTTGAAATTTTTTTTTAGAGAAAATTACGCGGATAAGTAAATTTATACTATTTAATTACTCATCATAGCTTTCTATAATTACCACTCGCAACTAACATTATACATTATTTACGTAGGCTGACTTCGAGTTTGTATAATTAGTCATGTTTGTATATGTATAATTAATTAGGATATACATATAAATATGTATAATATACAAGCTTTAGTCTATATACATATACAATTCACCCTCTCCCACTCTCTGCCCTCTCTCGCTCGACTCTCTCCTTCCTCTCCCAATCTCGCTTGCCATTTATACAACTGTATATGTATAATATACAGCTATATACAATTATATACACATACAATTCACCTCTCTCCTACTCTCTGCCCTCTCTCCTCTCTCTTTTAGTCTCGCTCGCCTCTCTCCTCCCTCTCCCAATCTCTCTTGCCATATATACAATTACATATGTATAATATACAATTATCTAACCAATATACATATACAATTCACCTTTCTCCCACTCTTTTCCCCCTCTCTCTCGCCTCTCTCCTCTCTCTCCCAGTCTCGCTCGCCTCTCTCCTCCATATAACATGTAGCTATAAATTGTAATTATCAAACTATAACTATGGAGAGTAATTAATTATTTTTAAGTGGCTATATGTGAAAGTTTCCTTTTTTTTTATATGTTTATTAAGTAAACTTGTCCTCTGTATATACCATTTATTATTTTTATGAAATAATTAATTATAAATACACTATACTTTTTCATGAAGAATTTGTTTATTTCTAATAAATTAGTGAACTTTACACATTAATTCATTAAGCTCATTTAAAAAAAGAAAGTCATGAGTCCACACTTATTTATTTAAAAAAAAACTATGAGATTTACCTATTTTTTACTCTTATCAACACTATTCGCTTGATTAAACTTTATATAGCTTAAGATATTTCCTCCATAATCCCAAAAATAAAAATTATAGCCACCACAATAAAAGATTATTAACAAATTATAAGTTAGAAAAAAATGTAAAATCATTTTCTTAAAAAAGAAAAATATCGTTAAATTTCTATTAAAAAAAAAATCAAACCAACCCAACCACAACAAATCCGATGAACATGAAGTATATCTGATTTTAATAATAATAAAATAATTATATAATCTTAATTTTAATCAGAAACTAATCCAAATCCCACTAGAATACCTAAATAAAAACCCATTAAACTTTAATTCTATTAAGTAAGCCAAAATAGACAAACAAAAGGAGAAGTAAAAAAAATAAAAAAAGAAATCTCTATATATACATCAAACAAACTATACCTTAAAGGAAAATAGCTTTTTCCTTTTTCCACACCAACAACAACATAGAGATGGCTCCCCTTAACGATGTTAAGAAGAAAGGCATCGATTATTCATGTAGCTTTGTTGTAACTAACGAAAGAATCGAATCGACTGTTATAACAATAGTATGTATGATAAAGATGAACCCTCATGCGTATTTTGTACAACGAACTTAAAAATGTCCAGTAACGGATTGCAAAGAGCAAATTTTAATCGATGAATATTTCGTGCCACCTGAATTTATGGATCAATGGATGGATACGATTCGCGAAGCGGAACGTGTGAAATTATTGAGTGTCCTTGTATGGATTGCGAGGGTTATTTGATAGTTGATAAGAAGGGATTTTCAATTAGAACTTGTCCAAAATGTTTGTCCAAATTTTTGTGGTAATTAAGTGTTGAGATTATAATTGGCATATGGGAATGGATTGTAAGACAAATTAAAGAAGGTTTAGAATTTTTTAGGCAATTTTTTTTTAATTTTATGATTTGAGGCATGCCAATTTTTACTTCCAATAATTTGTGATTGAAGAATGCATAATTTTAGTTGATTGTAGATTTAAATGTCCGTAAGTAGAAAATCTTGTATAGTATATACCATGGTAGGCCATATAAAAAAATTGTATATATATTCCCTTATTAATAAGGGACGAACATAACATCAAAAGATTGTACAGAGAGCTGCATATAATTGTACTATCGAAAATTGCTATAATTTTATTTTTTTTAAGATACACAAACAAAAGAATGAGGGGCAGTGTATACATTATGGTCGTACGATTAATAATTTGTGGAGAACAATGACATGCGTGTGCCAAAATGTCCCTACCACCCAAAATGCTCTTATTATTGGAAGCTACTTCAATTATTGCCTTATATATAAGTACTAAGATTAAAAAATAAGTGGTTAAAATACATCTAAATAATATTTGTTTTTGAGTTTCATATCTAAACAATTGAAAATGTGAGAAACACATTTAAACTATTGAAAATGTGAGAAAAACACATCTAAACTTTAGACTTTAGTTTGAAAAACACACCTCTGTGCTGACTAGACCAAATGTGTGTGTACACAATCTTTTACGAGTGTGTGGCCTTAATTTTCATCCACATGACTTCTTTCTATAAAAATAAAATATCAAAAACATACCTAAACTATAAAATTATTTGACTTTTCCACCTAAACTATTAGGAGGATGAGAAACACACCTAAACTATCATTCATAAATTTGAGAAATACACCTTAAATTATAGGCATAATACATATATTGGACCCTAAACTTGGCTTCAAATTTTAACTTTGACTTTCAACTTTCATAGTGCACAAACAAACACTTTAACTATCCTACCTTTAACTAAATAAACACGCAATTTTTGGAGCCAAAGAGATTGAAATGCAAACTCTCCCACATGTATTAGTGAGCCACTCAATGACTGCCAACTAATTAAATATTTTACACGTTATTTTAAAATTAAAAAATAAATTAAAATGAGATTTTTATTTGGAAATATAAAAATATATATAAAAGGGATTCATTAAGGGTAGAGTTGTCATTTCAACATTTTTTCGTTTTGGGCCTTAAAATTATACCTCACTCGCGCAAAATATGTACACATCACACGATTTGTCAGGTAAGATTTGCGTATTTATTTATTAAAAGGTTGGATAATTAAAGTATTTGTTTGTGCACTATGAAAGTTGAAGGTCAAAGTTAAAATTTGAAGTCAAGCTTAGGATCTAATATATTATGTATCACGCCTAAATTATATATAACACTAGTTGCTTAAGCTCGCTCAAAAGGAACGGACATTTGTATATCAATTATGCCACACAAGGAATCCATGACGCCCTTTGTTAGCTTTAATAATTTGAGGGGTGAGTGATTGGGCTTGACATTGGGGGAAAAATTCAACTAGTAATTTGATTTGACTAGATTTGATATTAGACTATATTTTTGTTTTGTTGAATAACTAACTAGAAAACTGATTGGGCTTCAGTTTGTATAGTATAGAAAACTAATACCAAGTAATCCACACTCACATTTTATTCGAGGTGTGTTTCTCAAACTATTTCAGTCTTGGTGCAATAATTAGGATATATTTCAGACCTTTTTTCCTTAATAAATTTTGTTAGAAGGTCTTTGGATTGACTTAAAAGTTGGTCAAATCAACTTTTTAGTCAATTTTTGTCAAATCTACTTTTTTTTAGTCAATTTTGACTTCTTTGTAAAAAAATTAAAAATAACTTAAAATAAATCAAAAATTACTTAAAAAAGTTTAAAAGTGTTTGACAAAGTCAGAAAATGACTTAAATAAGTTTAAAATGACTTACAATAAGTCAAAAATCAAAAGTAGGTCTCCACTAATTGTTATTTTTTTACTTAAATGACTTTTTATTTTTTATTAAAATATTATTTTTTAAAGTCAATTCAAACAGACTCTTAGTCATACATATGTAACACATTACTTAGATTTTGTTGCATAATTTTTTTTATCTAATAACATGAAGATTTTTGTTATTTAATCAACGTCTAAAATACTTTTACTATTGCAAAAATAATAAGACTTTTTTTTCCTTTTTATAAGATTTTGTACTCTATTTTGTCTAGCGAATTTCAATATTCTTTTAAGTAAAGAAAATGGATAAAATCTTTACTTATTAAAAGAAAAACTAATAAATCAATATTACAAAATTTTTAGGGCTCCAAAACTTTTTGAGGCATAAAATAAAAGTTTTACTTAATCTCCACTATCCCATTGGTCTCATCATATGTATAAATAATATTATTTAGAATTTAAAGCGTATGAAATTGCATATAACAATTTTAATTAATTTAAGCAATAAAACGAGTAAACAGTATCCCTTTAACTTTTAGATATAAAAATTTTCAATGATGAATCTGCGTCAAATTTCACTCTCTAAAATAATATGTGATCTATTATGATTTGTTACATTTTTCTGTTTAGAATTAAATAAAATCCACCCATATTTAAACAAGTCAAAAAAATATTTAACATTCCTTTCTATTGAAAACAAAAGAAGAGAAATACCATTAAATTTCTTTAAAACTCAAAAATAGCAAAAAACAAATTAACAACAACAACAAAATCTATGACTATTAATTATATTTAAATTTTAATAATTAAAAAATAATCATTATTAATTTTAATCAAAAACCAATCCAAATCTAACCAAATACTACAAACCTTAATCAACAAGGATTTCTAAACTAATTAATAAACCAGTCAAACCTTATTAATTATTATTATAAGGAAGTCAAAAATAGTCAAGGACAAGGAAAAGAAAATTTAATATTTTTTCTCTATATATATACACATCAAAACATCAAACTATAGCTTAACAAAAAAAAATTGTTTTTTTTTTTCTTACTTTTAAAATTTTAGGTTTTCTCTTCTCTTCCAAAAAGATATGGCTTCTCCTCCTCGCCACAACCGCCGCCATTGGGATGACTCTAATGAGGTCAACAATGGTAATGATTACGATAGCCCTATGCAATTACTCGATAGTGATGATGATGATGATAGCAACGATATACAGTTACAACAAATCCTTTTTTACTCGGCAATGTCAAAGCCAAAATCAAACCCTAACGACGTTAAGCAAAAAGGTATAGATTATTCCTGCAGCTTTGTTGAAACTGACGGAGTCAGCCTTCGTAACAGCGAGTACGAAAGAGGTGGACCCTCATACGTGATTTGTACTATATGCAACGAACCAACGCCACCAAACGACGATGACGCCAAGCATGGCCCTAATTGTGGACACATTTATTGCAACAAATGTTTTTTCGATTATACAGAGAAAAGTATCAAAGAAACCCTAACGTATGTAAAGTGTCCAGTATCTGACTGCAAAGAATATTTGCTGATCAATGAAAATTTCATCCCACCTGAATTTGTAAATGAATGGCGCGATACGGTTCGTGAAGCTGAGGCTATGTATTCGTGTAAGATTATTGAGTGTCCATTTTTGGGTTGTTCAGGTTATTTGATTGATGATAAGAAGGGGTATTTAATTAGAACATGTCCAAAGTGTTGGACATTGTTTTGTGTTATGTGTAGAGATAATTGGCATAAGGGAATGGATTGTAGGACTAATTATCAATGGAAGAGGAAAATTAGGTCATTGGTTGATGCAAAAAAAGAGGATGACAAAGGAGATGGAGATGAATATTCTAGCTTGCTTTCATTGTTGAAGCACTTCAAGAATTCTTAGGCAATCCTTTATTTTTTCCCCAATTTATTGGCATAGTTTTAGTTTGGTTGTAGTTTTTTCTTGTTTTATTATATGATGCAAGAGTTACATTATTATTAATATAGATATGATTTTTTCTGAAATCTTGGGTATATGTAGTGTTATTGTCATTACTATTACCATTGTTGTTAGAAATTTTACATAGGTAAATGGGCAAATTACAAAAATCATTTATCTATTAAAATTTTATAATTACAAAAATTTCTCAAACTGATACATTAATGGAGGGTTCGGATATATTAATGGCAAAAAAATTAAAGCGTCGATAAATTAAAAAGAGGGTCGGATACATGTGCCGATACATTAAAAAGAGGAAAGAGGGTCGGATACATGCGCTGATTTAAAAAGAGGGTCGGATACATGCCAAAAAAAGAGGGTCGGATACATGCCAAAAAATCAAAGCGCTGATACATTAAAAAGAATATCGAATACATTAAAGGAGGGTCCGAACATTAAATGACATTTTTGACTTTAAGAAAAAAATGAGGGATATACATGCCAAAAAATCAAAGCGTTGATACATTAAAAAGAGGGTCGAATACTATAATGGAGGGTCCGATACATTAAATGACATTTTTTACTTAAGAAAAAAGTGAGGAATTTCGAAGATTTGTGAAACGTATAAGTGATAATGATAATAAGTAAATTACAAGTGGAATGATAATAAGTAAATTACAAGTGGAATTTCTGTAATTATTTCATTAATTAATACCAAACCTAGTCAAACCAAAAGATTTCAACAATGATATGATAGCAGAAGATTTCAATAATAATAGTTGACAAAAAAATATTAATACCAATCTAGTCAAATCAAATCATTAGTCAATTTTTTTACTCGATTTTTGTTCAATTTTATACCCCTATACTTTTTGTAATGGCGGATCTAGAATTTATAACGTTGAGACAAATTAAACAAGCCAAGTTAATTGATACCCTTGGACACGTTGCCTTAGCCTCCTATGTTTGAGAACAATAATAACATGTTTGAGGACAAAATAACCAAGGCAATTTACATAGGGCAAATTACAAAAATCACATTTTTTTAAGGTAAAATTATAATTTATTCCTCAAAAATTTATAATTACAGAAATCTCTCAAAGGATACAATAATATAGGCGTTGATAAATTAAAAATAGGGGTCGGATACAATAACGGCCAAAAAATTAAAGCGTTGATACATTAAAAGCAGGGTCGAATACAATAATGACTAAAAAATCAAAGTGCTGATACATTAAAAAGAGGGTCAGATACATTAATGACATTTTTTACTCAAGAAAAAAATGAGAGATTTTGGAGATTTGTAAAACTTATTACAGATAATGGTCCTATAAGTAAACTAAAGGGCAACTTTCACATATAGCAAACACAAAATTCAAATTTGTATGTTATAGCAAAGTTTGTATAATTGCGCTCAATAGCAAACATATATATGTATAATTCGCTATACATATACAACTTAAAGTTATGCCTATTTGGCTATACAAAGAAGCAATTGTATAATTCGTTGGTTCATCTTCATATTTGTATAATTTCGCTGGCAAGCCATTTGTATAAATTGTTGTTAGCCTCTCATTTGTATAAATCGTTGTTAGCCTCTCAATTCACTTCGGCTACTAATAAGGGGGTTGGGGTTTGACAAAAAAAGACTGGGGCTTCGTTTAGCCGCCTATGTAGTAAGAAAAACTCTGAGTTTGACGTTGAATAGCCATAGTGAGTTCATCACCAGTGGCATAAGCCAATTGTATGTGTTTGTATATGTGTATAAAATTTGAATTTGTATACAATTGAATCGAATTGTATAAAACGAGAAAGAGAGAAATTTTATACAATTTGAATTTGTATAAAACAAGAAAGAGAGAGGCAAAAGAGACTTGTGCAGGAATATACGATTGAATCGATTTGTATAAAACGAGACAGAGAGAAATTATATATAATTTGGATTTGTATAAAACGAGAAAGAGAAGGCAAAAGAGACTTGGGTAGGGAATATACAATTGAATTGAATTGTATAAAATGAGAAAGAGAAATTATATACAATTTGAATTTGTATAAACGAGAAAGAGAGAAAGGCAAAAGAGACTAGGGCAGGAAAATATTTGTATTGTATAATTATAAGTGTATAGGACGGAGATATGTGTATTTGCATGTGTATATATAATTTTTCTCGCTTTATACAAACATACACACATTTTATATAGTTTTATTGTATAAAGCGAGAGAGGCGAGCGATAGGACGAGCGAGAGAGGAAGAGTGGCAAGCGAGAATATGAGGGAGAGAGGACTGACAAACAATTTTCTATGAAAAATAAATAAATCAAACGATAGCTACTGTATTTATTTTACATTATTAGTTGGACATTCTATACAATTATCCCTAAACTAAAATGTACAGCCTTAAGCTCTACAAAAGGTCCAATAATATTGTTGGTATAGCCCATGATAAGTGGGCCGTCAACTTGGGCTCATCACTGGACAATAAAACCAAAGGGCCGTATTGTTCAGACCCTTGCCCATTTAGAGACCTGCATGCCATTAGAGTGGTAAAATTAATTTATATATTTTTAAAAAAAAAAAAGAGATTTTCATAAATAGTTATAGTTTAATTTGGATCATGTTTATCATTAATATCTATAATTTACTTAATTACGATTCACGACAACAATTTGTGATATTTTAAGCGAGAGAATAAAGATACTAGACACACATGTTGCTACATACATGCAAGCTGATAAAAATGTCTCACTTGTATTTATTCGCCCTATATCATTTGTATTCATCTGCGATACAAAAATACATGTTGTATTCAATATCTATAAGTCGATAAAATTATATTACTTGTATTAATTCGAAATACATAAATATAGGATGCATTCGATATGTATATGCATGTTGATACAAATAGAGTATGTTGATATCTTCAAGAAAATTAATTGTATATTAGATAGACCTAATCTGATAATATCTCAGTCGATATATATAAGTTAAACTCAATATAAATCAATGTATAGCCTACGTACTAATTTGGTTTGTGGGACCTTAATTATGTAAATTACAAATTTGACTAGTATTTTCGTAGATATAACATACATATAGAACTAATTTTCCAGCCATGAAATGACTTGTGGCATAATACCTGGATATTTTTGCTAGCTGCTACATTTATGTGTTCCAAGTTATATTCGGAGTCACATAGAATCAAAGAGTTTATCGTAATTCATTTTGACAAAAAATTACATTATCAATATATTTGGTTAAAAGGGCAGAGGACAGAAATCACATACTTTTAAGGCAAAATTATCATTTGTCTCTTATAAGTTTATAATTACAGAAATCTCTCAAACTGATACAATAATATAAGCGCTGATGCATTAATCTGATGCGCGAGATACATTAATCGTTAAATAAGATACATTATATTTTATTCATAATACACTAATCTAATGCACGAGATACATTAATTTTGATGTGTTGATTCATTAATTTGATGCATGGAAATGAGGGATTTTGAGAATTTGTAAAACTAATAGGAAATAATGGTAATAACAGAACTTAAAGGTGGATTTCTATCATTTATCCTAAAATATTAAATTTTCTTTGTCTTCTTCATTTGTTTACTTTTTTCCATATATTTTGTATCTCTCTAGTAAAATTTCTAACTCTGTCTCTAATATATATGATGATGCAAACTATTATTTTAAATTGATTTGAGTTCGTTATGTGATCCACCAATTGAGGGTCAAATAATAAGTTTATTATTTCTTTATGTTCTTACCAATGTATGTATACAAGTTTTAGTAAATGAGGGTACGTAAGAGCAAGCATAAGGAAATACTATATAGTATATAATAATATGAAAGATAACAGTATACTATTAGGAGAAATTTGACAGACATTATAACCCATAAAAATGGACCATACTACCAACTCAAAATCACTTTTTTATTTGTTTTCTTAAAAATATATTTTAAAAAAATCGGAAAAAAACATATAAATAACACATCTTATTTATTTATAATCTCTACAATTTCTTACCATTTAAAAAAATTACAAAAATTTCCTCTAGGACACATCTCTCCCATCTCGAACACATCCCTCCCCTCTCAGATACATACATATTCCCGCTCGGATACATTCCTTTCACTTTTAGATACATCTCTTCCATTAAGTGATATATCATTCGCAGTCTATGAGTTACGTATCCTAACTACTCCCTCCGTTCGAAATTGTTTGTCATGTTGCGCTTATCGAAAGTCAATTTGACTAATTTTCAAAGGTAAATTAGATTATATTAATTCGATATTTTAAACAAAAAAATTAGATATTCTAAAACTATATGGAAAGTACATAAACTACAATTTTTTTGCATATTAATATGATGAAAAAATACATCTTAAAATGTTAGTTAAAATTTTTATAGTCTAACTTTAAAAATAGAAACCATGACAAATAATACCGGACGGAGGGAGTAATTAATGTGATTTATCCTAGGATCTTTATCTTCCAAACCAACAAGATTGATATCTACTTAACATTTACTAGGTTACATTTGTGGTCCAAATTGCCTTTACTCTTTTTGTTAGAGACTTGAATAAACTATGTTATATATTGTTATGATCTAAATCTAACACTTTTAACGAAAATGGAAAAGATCTAATTAAAGAAAGTTGTTATAATGTTAAACTTTTTTTATTATTGAAAATGGAAAGAGTGGAGTGTGTCATCCCCACGAGTAGCTTTCTCCTTCCTCTTTTGTAGTAGTGGATAAGCTTTTTGACAATTATTAAATTAAAAATGGCACTCACTAATTATATTACAAACAATTGAGAAGTTGCTCGAGGCTTCTTAATAATTACATAGCAATTGTGTATTTTTTTTAAATGAAAACTAACCACTTTGCATTATTTTATCGAAGGAATTACATAATTTTATATTTTGATATACATCGTGTATAAGTTATCGAACTTGAAAAAAATCTCGCTCAAAAAATCTCATTTAGTAAAAAAATTGTACTTGAGAGCGTTTAAATAATTTCATATGTCATTTCTATCTTTCATGGCATAGCTACTCGCTTCTTTATATTGATAATATTCTTAGTATAAGAAAAAATCTTCATATTCTTCCTGCTATTACTAATTCGTATTCTTGATCTATTGATCGATGGAGTAAGTTGAAAATAATATTATTTTAAATTTAAATTGTAATAGTAAAAATAAAAATAAAAATATTAAATGAGTTTTTTACTAATTAAATTTTGATGCACAAAGTCTCTTATATTTTATTAAAATAAAATGAATTTATATCTCCTAATTATTTAATAAACGCATATTCTTCCCACAAATCCACAATTATTTTTATTTTTAAGAAACATTATCATGCAACTTGTTCTTTGGCACTTTGTTATGACATAATTATCATTTAATTGGAAGACATGATGGGAATTTTGGACCTATCACCTTCATACGCGGCCAAATGCCCCTTGCTTGCTGTTGCTGATGACTCCTCCCAAAGAACAAACTTAAGACTTCTAAAAGGAGCGAATCACGATTAAGAGTTTGAACGTTTTAAAATTTATTAATAAATGTCAATTAATTTTATTTAGGTAGATACAAATTAATATACATATATTTATTAGTATAAATATAAGTTCTACGAAAAAATTATCATGCTCGTTCGAACCATGAACCTCACCTAAATCTGCCTCTGCTTCTAAATACGCTTGTCTCTTCCTAATTTTATTTTCTTCACTTGGAGTTGGATATTTGAATTAGGCATCAATTAAATTTAAATTCGTACATTGCAGAATTTAAATTTGGGAGCAACGTAACGTTCTTAGTAAGCTTACTTTAATTTTAAGGAATTTAAATTCGTGACTTTTGATTAAGAACGGAGAAATCTCAATCATCTCACTCAGTACAATTCATATTGTTACACTACATCAATAAATGATCTTTAGCGATAATTAACTAATGCCGATGATAAAAGCTTCAACACTCTTCATGAGTATTTATATGCTATTATAAGTTATTTTTGTTACAGTGTTCGTGACTTATAAAAACAATCACATATATAGTTACGTGTAATAAAATGACAAGTGCTAGTCAAAACAGCTACATCTACCTAAAATATCTTTAAAGAATTAAAAAAGATAACAACCATGTGGAATGATTAATATAAGTCATTAGATGCGTTGAACAATTAGAACTCTAATTAAGTGGTTGGATTACATTTCTTATCTTCACCGCATATGACTTTTGTGACCTTTTTTAAAAAATATATATATATATTATTATTGCCCTTCAGCATACTGAAAGATGCAGTATATGTGTAATTAAAATATTAATTGTAATTATAATTTGAACACATTGATAGAGAATGGGGCGTATTGTCATTTTGCATCTATCATCTATAAAATTATTATGAGTCAATTTCTTTGACTAATTTTTTAGCTTATAACCAGTCAAAATATCATATGACTTAAAGTTCTAGATCAATTAAAAGTCATAAGTTTGATTATTTTTAAAAGTAAGAAACGTTGTATCATATGGATATATTGCTTAGCAATAAAATTGTATTCAGACTGGATAGATATCAATTGTATCAATACATATAGCATTTTATATATCAACTAAAAACGTGTAAAAAAAAAATTCAATGCATATTGTATTTGTATCAACATGCATGTGTATTGTTTTTTGCTATAAAACGCAAAATGTAGCTAGGTTTTCATATTTTTTTTAAACTATAGTTACATTTTGAATTTTAGTTATATCTATATGGTCGTGTCATTATATTTCTTGAAATGAAGGGCCAAATTTGGATTTTAAGCCGTTAATTATGTACTTAGGGGCTGTTTGGTTACTGGTTAGAGTTATGCACATATTAGCTATGCAGGTATTAGTTATGCAGGTATTAGTTGTGCAAGGTTTAGTTACGTAGGTATTAGTTATGCAGGGTTTAGTTATACAAGTTTAGTTATGTTAGGTTTAGTTATGTGGATATTAGTTATGTAGATATTATTTGGTTACATAGAGATTACAATACATGAGTTATTAACTATTAAACTTGTTGTAAATTATTAATATATATTATTTTTTAAAAAAAAATACATGCTAATAAAATGTGAAATATATTGACTAATATATAATGCTATATTTGATTAGCATATGTATCGTTAAAAAATATACAATCAATTTCTAATATTAAAAAATATTTATATTTGCTTAAATTAATCAAAACGGTAAGTATAAAAAGAAATAAAAATAATCTATAAGAAATAAAAACAACACATGTTGATAGGATGATATAGTGTCCAATTAAAAAAAAAAAGAAATAAAAATGATCTAAATGTATATATATTTTGTAAAAACAAATCTATATGTAGAAAAACAATAAAGTTTCCAATTAAAAACAATAAAATAAATTAACAGGGTAAATATGTAATTTATTACTTTAATACATGTATAGCTAATATCCACATAACTTATTCCACCTTCTACCCTGCATAACTTTATACATAGATTCCCTCATAAGTTATGTCCGTATTAATTATATAGGACTTCAAAAATGCAACCAAACATTGTATAAGTCATGTTGACTTTTCAACCTAATAAAAAACTTTTACCAAACATAGTAAACTAATATAATATTTTATATATGAATAACATACCCTCTTTTACCGTAATCAAACGGCTCCTTATTTATTATATTTATTATATGTTAACTTTATTTTGTGTACATTGTATCTAGCTAGCTAACTAATAAACATAGTTTGTTTTTCTTACATCATGCTCCAATATCTCCCATTATAATTAATATATTGTTGTGCATTAGGATATGATGGCAGAAAGTGAAACTCATCTCGATAGAAATTTTAAAAATTAACATATATATCAAAATTGAATGCTGCTATTTATAATATACACAACTTGTTATATTTAAAATTTGGTCCTTTATATTAATTAAAATAATTTGTGATATTTTGGAATACGTTTTAGCCCATACCATTTTCACAGACAAGATACATTTTGGTTTGGATGAATAGACATAAACTTTAAGTAGAGAGCAATCAGTATATGCCTTGTCTATCTACATGTCGGATCCCTATCCTACATGTTTCTCATCCATCTTGTTGCCAATCAAAGAACAACCCCGCCCCACCCCCCTCTTCGACGCGACTCGCAAAAGCTAAAAAGGAAGATAGTGAGATAATTGAGATTTTTCTATTACGAACTAGTTAGAGATTTCATATTTTTATCCTTTGAATCAGTGGCGATGGAGTCAAAAGAAGTATCAAAATATAAAGATATAAAATCACATAAATATCAATAAGTAATACATATACATATTAAAATATTCTTACTTAACTATAAAAATGTAAGTTTCTGATGCAGGAATAACAATCGACACCCCTCAAGTATATATGACTCCACCACTGAAGATTCTTTTATACATATAAAGAGCAATTCACTTTTATATGAACGTAAATTTAAATTTTTGATATCGCCGTATTATATAAAGAGATTTCTAAGTTTGATAAATATAACAATGTCCATTTTTTGTTGCGAAATAAAGGACAACCCCACCCCCTCTTCGAAACAACTCGCAAAACCTAAAAAAGAAGAGAATGAAATATTTGAGATTCTTCTATCGTTAACTAGTTAGCTAGAGATTTCATATTCGATCATTTCAATATATATATATATATATATATATATATATTTTTTTTTTTTTTTTTTTTCTTTTATGTGAACATTAATTTAATTGGAAAGAAAAACTCAAATGCATCATCAAACTTTGAGAAAAAAACATATTTATGTCATCCATTAAAAGTTTGGTTCAATACTGCAATTTTCATCTGAGAAAAAACTCATTTATGTTATTATTTATTAATTGAAATGATATAAATAAATAAATTTTTAACAAATGATATAAATAATTATTTTTCTCAAAAATTTATAATATATTAAATATTTTTTTTTAAATTAATCGAAACAATAAATATCGATATGGATGGTTATACAAAAATATTTCTAAGTTTGTTAAAAGCAACAAAGCTGCAAATAGGGAAGCAGCGTAGCGTGTTGTAACTAGTGGCGCACAAATAGACATGTATAAAGCAAACAACCCTTACGAAAGGGAAGGTCAGAGTCGTAAAATCAACGTAATTATTTAGTACGGCCTTGTTTGGATTCTTTCCCTAAATAGTTGGCATCTTACTCATCATAAGTCCCCACCCAACCCCACATCTTATCCCATCATAGGTACTTTTCTTTCGTGACTCGAACGAATAATCTTTATGGCCTCATTCGTTTACACTTAATAGAGGTTTAAATCGTGATTATTCAGATTCAGTTCTTTAAGTATGTTTGATTTTTCGGTCTAAATCTAAATCATTCAGATTTCGCCCATTAAGTTCATTTATTTTATTTTTTAAAAAAATCTTTTAATTGGTATCAAGAGGTCTGAACGAATCAGATATGTAGGAGACTCTTAACAACATTCAAACCCATTTGATAAGTTATCAAATAATAAATTATCGCTTCTCTGCTTTGGACGTGTCTATTTATTTCATAACTAAAAACTTTCTTTCTCTCTATTTTCAGTCACACACCATTATTTCCCTCTTGAATTGGTAAGTTTTTCATAAATTCTTTCGTATTTTTTTTTTATATTAATAATTTCTAGTATTGACGTGTGTAAAGAATAATGATTGCAATAATATTTTGGGTGTATTGTTGTTTATCAAGGTTTATGAATGAAAAAAAAGTACTCCAAATCATGATTATTAAAAGTTTTAAAAGTTTTTTTTATCAATAGTGATATTTTGTTGAAATAAAAATTTTATAATATTTTATTGATATAACGTTCAATTTTACTTGCACATTCAGATATTGAAAACAAACAACATTAATTATTGAATGTTCAGATCTAGAGACCACATCTTAACATTCAGATGTGTATTTAGATCAAAACACCAGATCTTAATACAAATCTTAATATTCAGATATGTATTTAGATTCAGACCTCTTAATCTTAATGGAAACAAATGAGGTCTAAGTGTCATTTAGCGAAAAAAGGATAATTCTAAATAGTTATGAGGTTAAATTATGGTTTGGTTCTTTTTGTTGTCTAGTTGATAAGTTTGAGATAACTTATTTTGAAATTAAATTATGGTACTATTCTTTTACTTTAACAAATTTAAGATGAAAGTTTTATTTTAAACTAAATTAGAAGGAAGTTTTACTTTTAAATACATACAATACCGTTAGTTGTGTTCGTAGTTCGATTTAGATTGGTTATTAATTAAAATCAAAATCAAATCAATCTAATTAATTTTTTAAATGTCTAAAACCAAACTAAAAATAAAATTGCCAGTTTGGTTACTGTCTATCTGATTCAGTTTGGTTTGGTTTTTCTAATTTATTCAATTTGAAAATAATTATTTTTTTAGGATGTACATATCTCGATTGACACACACCTAGTACATAAATAATCCATAGAAAAGCTATTATCGATTCAATTAAGCAGTAATAGAGTTATCATTACACAAATAAAGTGATTCAATTAGGAGAAAATGTGACTATTTCATGTAAAATAGGGTAGGTAAGATTAAAATAAATTTTGATGGACTTGGACTAAGGATTGTTATAGTTGGGCTTACGCTTGAGAAAATGATAAAGTTAAAGACTTAAAACTAATTAAAATTTGATAAAGTATTTATATTTTATTTATGAATAATATATAAATCATTATAAAATTTATATATTGCTAAGTTTAGTAAATTTTGCGGTTGTTTTTTAGTAAAACCAAAATCAAACCAAATAGTATTGATTTTCAAAATTTAAAACCAAACATAAACCAAACAAAATAGTATTGGTTTTCAAAATTTAAACCAAATCAAACTTTAATCGATTCTGTTCGAATTTGCGATTATTATTTTTTTAATCATAATCATGAAAAACCGTGAATACCATCATGAGAATGCACGTACAAAAATATTTAAGCTAAATACATTAAAAAATTTATTTTTAAAAATGAATAACTAAAGCTTGCAAATAAAATATAAAACATCACTGAAGTGAAGGATATTTTTTGTAAACAAACAACTTGTTCTTAGAATTCATGCAATGTATATTATTTTAAATATAATAACCAACACTCATAAGATATAATTCCAGCACAAATTATCTTCTCGTAACTTATTTAATCATAATTAATCATATTATAATTTATATTCAAACCAAACAACTTCTTAGAATTGAAATTGGGGGATAATTACTACCCGAGCATCTTCCTTTAATCTATCTCTAATATTTTACTTTTGTGGTTAAAAATTAATTTATACGTAGTAGATATAAGATGATTTATAAACGAAAATAATAGTTTATGAAATATTATAATATAAATATTAATATCCCCGCAAATATAGATAACCAGACAAGTTATGATCAGCTACGCATATATTAAAAAAACTTATGTTTTAATTTATTCATCTTATTTTTAAATTTTAGATATATTTAAAAATGACGTATAAAATACACATAAAATATTTTAAAAAACATATGCTTTTAATATTTTATATTTTTTGTTGTTAAAAACTAAATTCATCTGTATTTGATATAAGATTCTTTAAAAACAAAAAATATAGTTTATCAAATATTATAATACAAAATATTAATATCCCCACAAATATATAAGTAGGGATAATCAGGCAAGTCATGGTTAACATGCCCGCGTGACAGTTATACATATATTCAAATATAAGTCATTTTAATTTATTTGTCTTGTTTTTAAATTTTAGATATATTTTAAAAATTACGTAAAGAATACAGTTTTAAAAAAGCATATGCTTTGTAAAAAAATTGATTGATTCATAAAATTAAGTTATTTGTGTCACATAAAATGAGACAAAATAAGTATCACGTATTATTTAATTTGGAAACTACATAAAAAGTATTGTAAATCTCATTTGATTGACGCTCGAAATTCTATTTGTATAATATACATAGAGACAAAAAAAGTATCATATATTATTATTATTTTTTTTAAAAATACTATAAATTACCATCATTAACAACTTAAATAAATAAAAATCATATTAAAATTTAATCAACTCTATCTATATATAAAAAAAAAAAAGAGAAAAAAATTACTCTTTATCACACATGTGTTTAGTATATTATAAAAAGTAAAAATAAAAAATTAGCACAAAATATGAACAAATGGGCAAATGACCTTATTTCTGGATCTTCAGGATATAGCGCATTTTCCCTAGGCCTTTTGTCCTATCGTCAGCTCCAATTTTTCTTCCAAATTTACGGCAAATACTTTTCCCTATGCTTAATATTTAATTATAATAAATTAATATATTTTTGTCAAAGAAAATTATATAATTATATTCCTATTTGAATTACATTATGTAATATTTTCAGCTTTAAAAATGTTTCTCATCTCTAAAATGTAAGAGATGTTTTCACTAAATTATCTTAAATCAAAACGTATTTATTTAATATAATTTTTGATTTTGTGAAAAATCAATTTTCAAAATTAGCATAATTCAAAAAATGAATTAAAATTTATTTACAATATATACGCTATGGATGTAGTCAAACAATAAGAATAATTTATATTTTATACAAATATAAAAAAGTTGGTGTCTAATTTTTTTTTTCAATAAAAACGTGTGATATTACTATTTGCTTTGACCTCTATATTTAGCAAGTATTTAGGAGCAGTAAAACCTACTATTTGATAAATATAGAGTTTTCTTATTTATTATATTTTCCATAAAGTTAGGTGAAAATGGTGATACTACCTACGACCTAATCAAGGTCTCCTAGGAGAGTACCATTCTATTTTTCTTCATTCAATTTTCGATATCCACATTAGCGCCCAATTAAATATGGATTTGCGTCGCAAAATCCCACATTGGACGTAAAGCGTTTACTAACAAAGGAGACTCCGTATACAAAGGAACTCGATCTCGAGACCTCTTGATTAAGAAGGAAGGAGTACTTACCACTCCACCACAACCCTTGTTGATCGTTCATATTTTAATTACTCATTTATTTTATTTTATTTGATTCTTCTATCAAAAATATTTTCTAACTTTTATAATTAAATAAGAGTTTAACTGAGTTTATTCTTTCTTTATGTTATACAGTTACACAACATTATTGATGAAGTTCATTTAGTCAAATACATACATGATAAAAGTTTTGTTAAAAATAGTTGAGTTAAATAGTATAAAATATAAGAATACCATAAAATGGTTTACTAGTGATATGATAACTACTTTGAGAGGAAATAGACATTGATTTACTAATTAAAATTGTTATGTAAATATTTTTTCATCTGTACTTCATTTATTTAATTTATACGGAAATATTTTGTAAGAAAATGTAAAATCAAAAATAAATTTGTTAAACAAACAAAACCATTGACCCTTTGACTTGATAGGGTTTTTAGAAATAATTTTTTTTTTTAGAATTTTTAAATTGAACATGTGTCAAAATATTATTTAAGTATAAAAATTAAAAAGTAGTATTTATAAAACTATAAATAATTTCATTTTAGAAAAAAAATATTTGCTAGAGGTTAAATACAACATTCGGATGCAATTAATTTCAAATTTAACAATATGAATTTTTAAAACAGGTTAATAAAAAAAAATCTTACATAACTTAATTTATTATATTACTCAATATTATTGTCATTTTAAAGATATTTTTCAAAATAAATTTATTAGTATATTTAAAAAATTGATCACTGCTTGCTTTGATGTATCGTGGGATTTTTCATAGAGATATAGTTTTAAAATGTGCAAAATTGTCTTTTTAATTTTCTTATCAAAATTAATTGTTGGAAACCAAAGATAATAAATCAAATAATGCAAAGTAGTTAATCTAGCCACTTTTTAAAAAATCCCTATTTTTCTATTACAAAAACAATAATAGAACTTTTTTAAAAAAAGATACAATTTTATAATTAAAGATAATTTAATTTCAATTTTTAGTCCTTCATACGAACTATTTTTTAATTATATATTTGTAATTACATATTTATACAAGGTTTCATATACATATAGTTTTACAAATCTTCACTGGCTCATAAAAACACAACAATAATAACTAGATATGCCATTTTTAATATAATATTTTTACATGATACAAATAATTTATTCACATTAATCCCGAGTTATCTTTTTTATAAACCTTAAAATAACAAATTAATTTAAAAACAGAAAATGAAAATAATTTGAAATTTGAAATCCTGTTTTTTTTCCAGAATTTGCTTTATAGAAAGACATTAATTTCGAATTATGAACTTAAAATTAGAATTCCATATTTTATGCAATAACATTTACTTAATCTCGTAATTTTAAACAAAGACAAGCCATATTATAACGTATTAATTTATTTTCTTAATCTCGTGATCTTATACAAATTAGAAAGGCAAGTCATGTCATAACGTATTAATTTCGACATCGATCCGTATTTTGGTTAAGAAAAAAAGAGACGACGTAATTGAGGACCTTCGTTAGGGGTAGAAATGTAACTTACTGCGCCTCGTTCCTGCCGATATCTCGGACCTTTTTTTATCTCTATATAAAATACTTGATTCCTTCTAAACTTTCTAAAACTAAAATACATTTCCTCTTCAAATTCAACTTTTTCTCCATTAAAGTTCTCTCTGCAAATTTATAGTTTTTTCACTTTTTGAGAAGAAAGCAAAAGCTATGTGTGGTGGTGCAATTATCTCCGATTTGGTACCTCCTAGCCGGATTTCTCGCCGGTTAACCGCCGATTTTCTATGGGGTACATCCGATCTGAACAACAACAAGAAGAAAAACCCTAGCAATTACCACTCAAAGCCCTTGAGGTCTAAGTTTATTGACCTTGAAGATGAATTTGAAGCTGACTTTCAGCACTTCAAGGATTACTCTGATGATGATGATGATGTGAAGGCATTTGGTAATTTCTCTTCTCTCATCTGTTTTTTTTTTCCAGCTTCTAGTAGGTAGGAGTTCCTTTTATGTTTTGAAATTGTTACCATGATTTTCTGAAACTGTTTGCTTTTCTATTTGCGTGTCTAAATACGTTTTATGCTCTAAAAATCACCTCGAAATGATTTGATTCAGTGAAATTAGGAAGGATTTTGGGTATTACGTAAAACGCCTGAGTTGGTTAGTGTTGTATGGTTAATTTGTAGGACTTAATTTAGTTTCGAGTATTTGGTGTTGATTATACTGATTTAGGCGATATGGGGTTTAAAATTGTAGTTTCAATTGGGTTTTTTCTCTTTTAGTCTGTAAAATTACAATTATGAAGAGAGAAAAAGATAACTTTGGGGTGTAGGATGTTTGTCAATTGTAGAAAGAGGAGAAAGATGCTATTTTTCTTCATAATTAATGGTTGAAGGAACATTTAGCACAACAGATGATCCTAAGTAATTTATGCAACTGTGGTTGGTGCTCAAGCAAAGTTAGATTTTTGGGCCTCCTTAAAGTTTCCTGTAGCCTCGGTTCTCATCTTATCAGAGGGTTTGTTAGCGCCAGATGAAAGAATTTGGTCAGCTTTTTATAATTCTGTTTGATATGATAACCCAAGATTGCGAAAGATCTAGTTTTTGGATAATGGATTCCTAATTTGGACTCAATTTGACTGTAAAGTGGTCATTTATACAGAAGATTTTCTTGACGATGAACTCTGATTCTCTAGATGATAAACTTTCCATCTCCAGAGGATTTGCTACATGATGTTGATAGCAAAAATAGAAGTAATTTGGCGTAAATAACAGCAGAGAACATATTACTGCATGTGTTTTGAAAGATACCTCTCTTGATTTTGGTAATCTCTAGTACTAGTGAGATAAGAGAACCTGCTTTGCATGAGTGCTCTACGTTTCTGACTTTCTTGGTATCTCTTTGTCATTTTATCTGATTGATTGTTCCGAATTTTGGTGCTTGGTGCTATTATGACTGACTGAGATGGTTAATTCATTTTATTTCTAAAGGCTCCAAATCTGTGAGATCTGTTGATTCAAACTGTGATGCTGACAGATCCTCCAAGAGAAAGAGGAAGAATCAGTACCGGGGGATCAGACAGCGTCCTTGGGGTAAGTGGGCAGCTGAAATACGTGATCCAAGGAAAGGGATTCGAGTCTGGCTTGGAACTTTCAATTCTGCTGAAGAAGCAGCCAGAGCTTATGATGTTGCGGCGCGAAGGATCAGAGGCAAGAAAGCTAAGGTGAACTTTCCTGATGAAGCTCCAGTGTCTGTTTCGAGACGTGTTATTAAGCAAAATCCCCAAGAGGCACTTCGTGAGGAAACCCTGAACACAGTTCAGCCCAACATGACTTATATTAGTAACTTGGATGGTGGATCTGATGATTCGTTCCGCTTTTTCGAAGAGAAACCAGCAACAAAGCAGTACGGCTACGAGAATGTGTCTTTTACTGCTGGAGATATGGGACTGGGCTCAGTTCCCCCTTCAGCTGGTACAAATGTTTACTTTAGCTCTGATGAAGGAAGTAACACTTTTGACTGCTCTGATTTCGGTTGGGGTGAACCGTGTGCAAGGACTCCCGAGATCTCATCTGTTCTGTCTGAAGTTCTCGAAACCAATGAGACTCATGTTGATGAAGATGCCAGACCAGAGAAAAAACTGAAGTCCTGTTCCAGCACTTCATTGACAGATGACGGTAACACTGTGAACACGCTATCTGAAGAGCTATCGGCTTTTGAATCCCAGATGA
The DNA here is from genome assembly GCA_022817965.1 of Solanum lycopersicoides. Classification (NCBI taxonomy): domain Eukaryota; kingdom Viridiplantae; phylum Streptophyta; class Magnoliopsida; order Solanales; family Solanaceae; genus Solanum; species Solanum lycopersicoides. The sequence goes on from CM040623.1 coordinate 80,511,721, forward strand.
AGTTCTTGCAGATCCCATATCTTGAGGGAAATTGGGATGCATCAGTTGACGCCTTCGTCAATACAAGTGCAATTCAGGATGGTGGAAACGCCATGGACCTTTGGTCCTTCGATGATGTACCTTCTTTAATGGGAGGAGTCTACTAAGCTGCATTATACGTCTTCCCTTGCTAAGTTTTGTAAATAACGCTTCATTTGAGTGAAGTTTGCGTCTGTGTACGTTTACGTGTATCACCAAACTGAAAGACTATATATGTGTTGTATTAATTTATTCAAAATTTTAGTCGTTTGATATATGTAAGTATGTATCCTTGTTTTCATTAGTCCATGGTTTACCGTCGCCTCCGTAATGCGTTGGCGAAGGTAAAACTAACATAACTTGATGAATGAGAGATTTTGAATTTAGCATTTTACTGATAGAATCTGACTAACTAAATTGTATTGTTTAATTTACAATGGTAAGTTTGCGTGATGGATCATTCTCTTAAAATCTTGTGCTTAAGCTTATCAGAAACAGTCATTAAGTTAGGTAAGATAGCCTGTCACAAGCTTTAGTGCATTATTGATCAATAATGTCAATTCTCCAGAATCTGTGACACATACCAAAACTGATATTCCCTGTGATATTTTTTAGATTTCGAAAATGTTTATCTCCTTTTCTTAAATTTCGTGTTTAATCGAAACTATTTTGCTAAATTGCGACAGAAGGTGTATTATTAAGTGGGATACGTACTACCCTTTGATATCATAAAGAGTTGTGCCAACTCTAGGAAAGATCATGAGCCGACTGATTTTAATTTATCTTATTTAATTGTTTAGTATTTGAAATTTGTTACTCCAACTAATTTAAAATGGTATCATCTAGAATTCATTACGAAAAATTTTCTCTATTTGTTGAGTCAGAGGTGGAGCTAAAAATATTGGAGGGATCAAATATAAATAAGTATACACGAAAAAATAAGAGATTCAATATCAAATATATATATATTAAAAATAATACAGTAGTAATTAATATTTGATCTTATATCATATGAAAATATGTGAGGGTAAATGAGAGAATTTATCCATAGGGTATAATTGAAAGGGGGGAAGGCGGCTTGTGGCTAGTGGTGATAGTGGGGTCCAATTTGTTTGGAGATGTGCCCCAAGTGGAAGGTTCAGATAATCACTGTTTTTTTTGTTTGTTTGTGTTTTTTATTTGGTGTTTGATATTTATATTAATATTTACTTTTTTTCTTTTAATTTACATTGCTTAGGATCTTATCTAGCGGAAATACTCTATACTAAAAAAATATTATAAAATTCAAATTTAAATTCTCTAATTAAAAAAAGAACAAACTCATTCACTAGATGATAGTGCATCACTCCTTACTTATTCATTTGGTGGATTAGACTGAGAGAAAATGTGCTTTTTTTTAATTGGTAACAAAAAAGGTGTCTTATTTGTTGTCATGGAATAATGAAATATTCCTTTTACTTCCATTCTTATCTTACTACACGGAGTATGTCGACATATAAATTTTCATTTTTAATTTGTCTTAGAAAATAATATAATATTTTAATTTAAGATAATTTAATTTTAATTTCTTATGTATTCTTAATGAAATTATTTTATAGTGATGGAGAAACTTATAATTTATTTATGTGTAAATTTTAAAAGGATATCTTATAAAGAATATGCACAATCAAACATCAATATTTGAATTTAGATAAAAGGAGAAATTGTCTTATTCACTATACTATATTTCCTTCCTATAACCTATTTTAATGTTAAATTACACTTTAATATGAGTTTTAAATATTTTTTTAACACTTTAATATAAATTTCGAATAACTGATTGATTTTAAAATTTTGAATATAGAAAAATCTTGATCATCCGTAATGTGTTCTGTTGATCGAGGTGCAATGCACACCAACAGAGTGGATCTATAAAAAAGTAAATCAGCCCAGCAGGAATCAATCCCACATCTAATTGGACCAAAATTCTTCAAGGTCCTTCCTTGCCATTTAATTAACGATTCAATTCGAAATATTGAAAATATTTTTAAATTTGATAGATATTATTAGTTTTATTTTTGAATTATAGATCATTTTTTAAATATTTTTAAATGATTAAAATAAAAAAAAATTACGCGGCTAAGCAAACTTATAATATTCAATTATTCATTATAGCTATAGTTTGCTATAATTACCACTCGCGACTAACATTATACATTAATTACATTGGCTGACTTCGAGTTTATATAATTAGTCATATTTGTATATGTATAATTCGTCAGTTTATACAAATACGTATGTATAATATACAATTCAATTCAATTATATACATATACAATTCCCCTCTCTCCCACTCTCTGTCCACTCTCGCTCGCCTCTCTCCTCCTCTCCCAATCTCTCTTGCCATTTATACAAATGTATATGTATAATATACTGTTGTGTACAATTATATACATATACAATTCACCTCTCTCCCACTCTCTGCCCTCTCTCTCTCACCTCTCTCCTCTCTCTCCCAATCTCGCTCGCCTCGCTCCTCCCTCTCCCAATCTCTCTAGACATATACACAAATACATATATATATATATATATATATATATATATATATAATTAACCAATATACATATACAATTCACCTTTCTCCCACTCTTTTCCCCCTCTTCGCCTCTCTCCTTTCTCTCCCAATCTCGCTCGACTCTCTCATCCATATAATATGTAGCTACACATTATAATTATCAAATTATAGCTATGCAGAGTAATTAATTATTATTAAATAGCTATATATAAAAATTTCCCTTAAAATAAAACACAAAGGAGTATTACCTAGTCCACCCCTTATCAACCATTACACAAGAGTTTCAATCTTATCTAATGACGTGTTTTTAACAAAAAAGATAACTAATCCTCCTACAAATTCGGGCTTGCCACTATCCATGTGAGGTGTTCACTTTATTTTTCTTCATAAAATAGTAGACTTTTCTCATATTATAATTTTTAACGAACGAAAAATTCAGATAAATTCATTTCACATTCTAAATTCGTTGCGAGTTTGACTAAAATGTGAGATCCCAAATAAATTAAACAATGCACCACTAATAGTATCACTGAAAGAGAGCCATATTAGGTGGATATCCCTAGCCATCAAAATCTTGTATAAAAAGGCTAATAACACCATAATATGAGATTAATTAAATTAATTTCATCTACTAATTTTTAATTTGTCTAATAAATTACCTCTCTCTTTGTAAACTTGTAACAGTCGCATTCTGGTGGTGTCCCTCCGCCTTACAATATATTCAGACGTTTAGCATCACCTCAATTACGGTTGTTACAAATTAAAAAAAAAAATACGAAAAGAAAAAAGAAAAAAAAAATAAGTTACTAATTAAGAGTTTTGTTTTTTTTAAATTCAACTCATTTGTGTTTTTTCATTAATTGATTGATAATGGGTTTTCTTCACAAGCTATGGGACGATACACTTGCCGGCCCGGCACCGGAATCGGGTTTAGGAAAACTCCGTAAGTATAATTCGTTCGCCGGACGTTCTACCTGCAGTGCTCCACCGTCTCCGACCAAGCTCGGCCTTCACCATCACGGCGGTGCTAGCGACGATCTGATGCCGGTTTCCCGGAGCATTACGATTCTCCGTAGCAACTCAACTTGTGGCCGTTCTGGCAATTCTACGCCGGATTCTGGATCTGCTCCATCTTCTCCGGCGTTTTCTAGCGCTCCAAATTCACCATTTGCACGTTAGTCCTCTTTCCACAATTAATTCTATTTTTTTTACGTTAAAAAATATTATAAACATGTCTTTTTTACTCAGAGGACTCTAACATTTTTTAAATGTGCATAACTTGAATACAACATTTTAGGGCATATATTTTTAATATTCTTGACAAATATTATTTGAATAAAAATTTGGGTGAAATTTGATCATAGAATTTGAGAAATATATTTCACTTTGTTGAGAAAATATGAGTTATACTCATAAGATTTAAAAACTATAAAAACTAACCATATGTTTGTATTACAAGCCCATTGAAACTTCCTTGCAACAAATAACAAATAACAACTAGTATCCATGACACTAGAGCAACGTGATAGTTTGAAATGATTGCAACAAGATCATTGCATACATCATGAAGCAGACAAAACACATGACTTTGTTAGCCTGAGTCAATTGTTCATCATTTTCATCAACAAACATATCATCACTTTCATATTCACGGCGTATTTCATCACTACTTTGGTGTTCACGTAAAAAATTATGTAATACAACACAAACAACTATTATACAATATATTTTTGTAAAAAACAAAAGTTTGGTATAAAATTTTAATTTTCAAAAGATCCCTCATAATGAGATTTGACCCAAATACAAGAAAAAAAATTAGTAATTTGAAAATTTGAGATATTCGTCAAAAATATTTGTCAAATAATGACAAATTATATGAACAAACACTATTTTCCAAATTTTTTCACAGATATTATTGAGAAAATTTATAGCAAAACGGGTCCTTAATATGGACATAGAGTGTATCTCACGTAAATATGAGTTAAAACAAAATTAATGTATATATATATATATATATCGTTCTTATATTTGTTCCTTGATCCTAATTTCTTTGAATATTCTCAAAGGATTTAGACATAAAATTTACTCAATTTATGCTTGAAATCTATAATACAAGACCATTTGTTAACGCTAAAGATACAAATTACTCCAAACTATAGTTGAGGTTAAGATTAAAATATTTTGTATACTAAATATAGAAGCATATATTTTTTTCTATAAAATCTGAGGTGTTTGATGTTTGATAATTTAATTTTTTTTTGACCTTTGGATTCTCGTATAGCAAGCACACCAAGGAGGAAATACAAGAAGCAACTAAAGGGAAAAGCTAATATGGAACCTTCTCCTGCCAACTATGATTGGTGAATTTTCTTAATCGTTTGCCTGCATGGATCGATAATCTATCTATTTATTTATTAACTCAGTTATTTTAATTCATTTAAAGTCAATTCAATCCGTGCATTTTTTTTATATGTAACTTAGTAATTGACTCATTATATTTGCAGGATTGTGCTGAGTGCTTGGGATCGTTGACCAGAGAAACAGAAAAACAAACAAACTATTTTTGTGTGAAGAAATGACTGCTGCAATGTTGTGCATATATAAATATATATAATAAATATAATTAAGAGTAATACGTACATATTAATTAGTGTATATAACCAAATAATAATAATAATAGGTTCCAGAGCAGTAAAGGAATCTCTGCATCAAATAGATGATGACTATGTTAATATCAGGGAGAGAGAAACTACAAGTAGGAGATTTTAACTAATTTTTTCTTTCTTATAAGCTCTTCCTCCATCTGTTTGGAGTGATGCTTTTTTAATTTTTTTTGTTTTTATAATATGGTTGTGAGTTTGATGAACTCCACCTTAATAATGCTCTTTCAATAAATACTTGAATGAAGCTCTAGTTTAGTTAATATATTGTTGTAATTATCTTTTCTTCTTCTTTTGTTGTGTATATAAAATGGGGTATGGCTCTTATGAATGATTTGATGGACAAACTTAACTCTTGATAAACTGATATGAGTTGTGGTGGAATGATTGACATTCTTTTGATCTGATTAAAGTGTTAATTTTAAACCCTTGAGAATGAAATGCGTAGATCCAAATTGAGTCGTTGAGATATTAAACACCGAATATGAAGCTAAACAGATGGAGGAAGCAGCTTACAAGAATGAAACACACACACACACAAAATAAATGTTAATAATTTGAAACTTTGACTACTTTATTTTCATTGAATTATATTTAAAATTTAATTGATTAACCAAAGGATATGTTTGTACTTTATTTTGACTTATATATTTCTATATGTGTAATGTGTTAGTATGTAAACTGACACCTTTTTAAATTGTCAAAATTATAATACTCTATTATACGAGTATATATTAATTGAATTTGAACAAACTATGGTTACCATTTACCGTTCTATAGAATACCAAAACCAAAACTCAAAATGCCAAACCATACGAATCAAATTGTTATGGTAATGGTATAATATTTAAAAAATCGAACACCAAAATTATGTTATTCAAAATTTAAATACCGTATTGGAAAAGAGATTTTAGTACAATAGATATATAGCTTAGATACGTTAAAGATCATCAAATGGGGATGTAGCTCAAATGGTAGAGCGCTCGCTTTGCATGCGAGAGGCACGGGGTTCGATCCCCCGCATCTCCATTTTTTAGTGCTACTTCGTTTTTAGATTTAACCCAAATTCGTTTCCATTTACATTTTATGTATCTAATATGTCATTACATGTTAGAATTTACCTAAATTTCTTTTACATTATCAATATATATATATATATATATATATATATACAACTTAAATTCGAGAAATATACGACCAAGTTTCTTTGTGTTCTATAAGTTTAGTTTAATTAAAGTGTTTCTGTAGGATTTCGACCATAGTCTAAGGGTATATATGCGTTATCCCAATGTAATTTGCTCTTTTAACGCCGTGAAATTTGTGAAAATCCCCTTGTTATATTTAGATGGGACATGTACATCAAAGAGGTCCAAGCCCATTTATCTTATATCAACGAACCAACTGGATCGACCCGGCCCCATTCTACCTTGCCGAGAATCCCTCTCAACACAACAACAGCAACACCCCCTCTTACGTAGACTAATCCCAACCCTACACGTGTCATCATCCCACTACCCTCTCCCTCCCCCCACCCACGTTCCCCATTGCTACGTACCTGAGAATTGAACGTTTAACTTGATCACGACAAAAGCAATACAAAAGTCACCATTGTTGACAATTACAAGGTGAACGAGGAGGGGTAGATTTAACACTCCTCCTCATTCATCCATCAACCATTCGTCACAACACCTATTAGTTTCATAAAAGGGAAGAATTATGTCGTATCCATTATCGTCTCGTATGTCAAATGAAGGAATTGATTCGTTAATGTTACCGTCTGCGGAGCAATTTCAAAGGGTGCGTCAATCAAAAGGAAGCCAGGAGCTGAATAATGAGTTGAAAATAAAAGCAAATGAACTTGAAAAGCTTTTCGCTGAGCATCAATTGCGTACTCCTCCGGCAGCTGCAAATTATCAATCTAATTATTTTACCAGCAGTAAAATTAGTAGGCATTGTCACATGCAAAGTTGGCCATCAGCTATTGACAATGCCGGCGGCGCCTTTTTCGATGATCAAGTATATGATAATGATAGTATTAATATAGATAAAAACTCTTATGATCCTATTGCGGGTTCTCGGGGGAAATTCTATGATATGTATATGAAGAAAAGGGATGCGAAACTTAGGGATGAATGGAATTCTAAAGGAGCGGAGAAGGAAGCGAAGCTGAGGGCTATGGAGGATTGTCTTGAGAGGAGTACAGCTCAAATGAAGAGTATTGAGAGACGCAGATCGTTTAGCTCCAGCTCAATTTTTAGCAGAGAACAGGTATAGTTCTAGTTCTTCTAATTTTCTTACCAATAGATGTAATAATTAGTTGAGGGTCTATCAGAAATAGTAAAGATTTGCGTATACTCTATCCTCTTCAGACCTCATTTGTGGATTACACTAGGTATGTTGTGTTTTGTTGTTGTTGATATACATGCAACAATTAGCTGAGGTTATATCAGAAACAACCTCTTTACCTTTTAAAGGTAGGGGTTACACTATACATCTCAAAACCCTATTTGTGGAATTAGACTATTGTTGTTGTTGTGTAGATGCATCAATTAGCCGGGTCTGTCGAAAATAACCTCTTTACTAAGGTTTGTGCACATTCTACTCTTTCCAAACCCTATTTGTGTGATTACACTGGGTATGTTGTTGTTTGTTGTATAGATACATCAATTAGCTGAGGGTCTATCGAAAATAAACTCTTCACTAAGGTCTGCGTATATTCTACCCTTCCTAGATCCCTCCCCGGACCCTATTTATGGGATTGCACTGGCTATAGTGTTGTATAGATGCAGCAATTTCATACAAAATATGTAGGCATTTCTGTTTCTTGTTAAAACCTTGAGTTGATTTGGTTATGTTCCTTTTATCTTGTCACCAATATTGAGGAAAAGTTAATTCTCTTTGACAGCAACAATCTCAGCAAAGTGATGATAGAGAAGATATGTCGGAATTCATGAATCAGAAAAGGAATGATGTACTCAGGTCTTCTAGTGAAACATCTTTGGAAGAAGTTTCTAAGCATACTAATACTCCGAGGAAGAAACAAAATTTACCTATCAAACCTTCATCCAAACCTCGGAACATAGTAGCATCTGTTCCGAGGTCTCCTATGAAGGTTTCCAGTAGTCCTTCCAGTCGGCGAAAATCTCAAGCTGAAAGTCCACTTGCACGATCTGTTCCAACCTTGTCTTACATGAGAAAGGAAAATGCTGAGCCTTATTCTCCAGCTGGTAAAACAACTCCTCGTGCACCTTATTCGCGTAGCAAGTTACTGCACTCACAGTCCTTAAGAAAAAGCTCTGCTATGAATTCCGAGGGTGTTATGTTGGCACCTCTCAAATTTGATAAAGACAAAACAGAACAAAGTCCTAAGTGTGTAATGTCAGTACCTCCTAAATCTGTGAAGGACAAGATGGGACAGAGTCTCAGTGATAAGTTTTCCAACATTTCGGATACGACGACTTCACTAAAGAAGGGAAAAGATGCTGATTTCAGCTCAAGAGGCGGTTTGACAGAGACAAGGGGTTCTAACATTGCATGTACGTTTTCGCACAACAATGATGAGGATGTTGATGACATGGAATTGGATTCTGAGGACTCAACGGGTAGAGATGTGGACGAGTTTGAGAACATGATATCTGCAGTTGAGGAAAATTTTGATATTGGAGCACCAAGCCCGAGTCATGAGATGGAGAAGAAAAATTCTGGACCAGAAAATAGACGTTTACTGAGATCACTTTCTCAAGTTTGCTATGCTTCAGAAGCCGGATATTCGCCTTCTTCTGTGCCTTCCAACTTAAATAGTCCTGTCTCACAGACTCACGAGATGTCTGATGCTGATGCTTTTGACTCCCCTGTGGGAAGTCCTACATCCTGGGATTCACATTTCCTGAGTTCAACACAGGCGAATGGTGCTACTAGAACAAGGAAGAAATGGGGAACGACAGCTCAGAATCCAATCAATATCATAAAATCTTCTCAAAGTCTTTCAAGGAAGGATAAGGCCAGAGGATTTAAGCGATTACTAAAGTTCGGGAGGAAAAACCCTGACGCAGATAGTCTGGTTAAAGACTGGATTGCTGCAACTACCTCTAAAGGAGATAATTGCACAAGAGATGGACATGATGGTCGCCATCGCTCTAATGATAGCTTCTATGAGGATGTGCTTTTAAACGAACGAGGTTAGATATGATGTTTTCTTTTGATTGATATTCAGTGGCTCCCCGAAAATTGATTAAACTTCAGTTGTTAATTGTTTCAAATCGAATAATAACTAACAACAGTTGCAATAGTTTGTTGGTATACTTGAAGCATGTTTGGGAAGATTAAGTTAATGTTCTTTTTCTATTTTATTTTGCTTATGAGTACACCTTTTCATGTGATCTTATTATTCAGTAATTCTTTACAATTTTTGGTCCGAAGCTCATTGATTTTAATTAACTGACTCAATGTACTTTATTTCTGGCAGTTCAATCCTTGCACAGGTCTATTACGGCACCTCCAGCAAACTTCAAACCAAGGGAGAATCATTTATCAGGAAGCTCAATAAAGGGTGAACATTTAGAATATAATCGGTGTTTTTCAACTTATTCCTCTATGTTTTCTGTTTTCCTATAATTCCACCATTAGAAGAAACAAAAGAGTAAGAGCCTCCATCGGCGTAGTTGACACTTAGCTTCATAACCTTAAAAAAAATCAATTGTGCACAGCTCTCATTTATTAATGAAACTATGTATATACTTCCTGTGTCAAAGTGTACTTCCCTATCTATTACTTCGTCCGTTTCAATTTGTTTGACTTACTTTCTTTTTAGTCCGTTTCAAAAAGGAAGCATCTTTCCTCTTTTGACAACTCTTTAATTTCAACTTTTTGCATGACATGTTTAAGACCACAAGATTAAATGATATTTGGTATATTTATCTTTAGTTTAACACCGCCAAGATTAGAAGTTTCTTTACTTTCTTAAACTCCATGTTAAGACAAAACCAACCAAACAAATTGAAACGAAGGGAGAAGCATAAGAAGTACAGTTGCTTCATCATCATCTTCTATGTGGTTCTTATTAGCCAATGCCTTAAAAATGTATTACATTGATCAACAATGAAACAGTATATCATCAGATACTTGACAAATCTTGAACTTCTCAATATTTTGAATTGCACAAACCAATTTGAAGCTTGTATAAGTTTTTATGCTTCAGTAATTCAATTATTTACATGTTAACTTTAATCTATTTAATCTTTCACAGCTTCAAGATCATTCTTTTCTTTATCGTCATTCAGAAGCAAGGGAAAGGACTTGAAGCCAAGATAAGTCCCTCGAAGGACAAAGGTTCCAGCGATATATTAAACACATTGAATTGTCTTGATGACACACATTTTCAAATCATAATATTTTTTTTCCAGCCAGAGCTTGAGGTATGTGTGTGCTATGTACAGCCTATAATCGTTTAAATACACTTTATTCTTGTACATATATAGTACGTATCATTGGGCTCGTTAGGCCTTGCTTATGCTTTATTACTTGTTGTTTCGGTATATAAGATTGTTTATTGCCTTGAGAGAACAGCTCCCTCTGGCTTAATGTTAATGTAATATTGTTCTTCAACTTCAATGTAATACGTACTATACATTTATAGTACGTATCGAAGCTTAATTTTTGTATATATGACAAGTTGGATTTATGTTCAGGAGCTACCTTTTTCACGAGTAATTTTAGATCTAATATTTCATGTACATGAAAAGAATGGTGGCTAAAGACTATATTGAATTAACGAGGACTTACCTGAACTCAACGTAACATGAGATTTGAATGCAGGAATTGGCGGGAGAATTAAGCTGGATAGCTAGAGCACATGCAAAATTCTTGAAAGATCAAAGTTTCAAGTAATTCAGCATGTGCCCTGCTTCTCCAGCTTAAATAATCGTCCACCTAACTATGACGAATCATCTGAACACTCCTGAATAGCACGAAACAAGTGCAGCTGACTCCAACTAAGTAGGGATCAACGCGTATATTATTTGCTTTAGAGAAGCATATTATGCTGGAAATGACACATCTATATGAAAGTACTTATATATATATGATATATAGGATTATACTTCACGAAAACGAATACTTTGTAATAGTACTTTTGTGATTAGATGGTGGTTGATGTTGTGCTGATTTTGCTTGGGAAATATACTAGGCCAATGCAGTGTATTTTAATCAATTATACAGAAGAGGCCAAAGGAGAAATGAATATTTTGCTATGGTGATTGTTGAAGTTGGCAGCCAAAAAGGAAATACATATAGTATAATGAGATATGTCGACCAAATGTAACCTAATTAAGAGTAGAAAGGCAAGGCAGGCCACCCACCCTATGGTTCTTTAAAAAGTTGTTAGATGAAGGAATCATGTGACCGCGACTTTAGTTATTGTTCACGTGTGATTTATATTAAAATTGATCAAATGTCTATTCTACTTTCTCTACGTTCTTGAGAAGCACGTTTAAATCCAAATTGTTGAAGGGAAAAGATACTAAAAGAAAGATTTAGGATAAACTCATGTGAGTTTAGAAATTCTTAGCAAGATAGAATCAGTACAATATTTTATAAACATATTAGATGAGTATGTGCCCTTCTTAAGGGAATTCTAATTTTATGGTCAAGTTCTTGACAAGTAATTTGTAATTATTCAATTTAATTAAAAATTTTGTTGAGGTAATAGTGCGTTGTGTAATTCCTTTCAAAATAAATAAATAATCAAACGGAAGCCGTAAATCAAGTCCCGTATAACACATTAAAAAGTGTCTTTTGCATATTACTTTGGTTTTTAATCACATCATTTAGGTTCTAAACTCTAACCATTTTGATAATAGGTGCCATATCTACCATCTCCATCATTATAATTATCTTCACTGCTATCATCACTGACGCCCTACCGCCACTATCAGTTACTATTACTATTGTGGTCGATCCCTACTATCAACCACCTCATCATCACAACCAACAACATCAGTAGCACATCATTAATTACCACATCAACATTGTCGTTAATATTTTTTTCTAATCAAGTAATACTTTTATTTTATTAAATCTATATATTTTTAATATTCAATTACTTTAATATATTTATAGATAAATAAGTTACCCATATTCAAATGTTCAAAAATAAACCTTCAATGTTCAAAATAATATCTTAGGGAATGTTTGGAAGGATCACCCTAATAATTAGATTTGGTGTAATTACATTGTTTGTCCTGTTTGGTTGGACAAAGTAATTACTTGGTCACCAAGTAATTGTTGTAATTGATAGGGGATAGTTACACTCTCCAATTCACCGATAGTGGCTGTGACTTGTTGATAACTACATGGTGTAATTACTTTTTAAATTATTTATTTTTAATTCCATTTTGATTTTTTTTGTTTTTTAATTTTTTGCACTTCTATTATTTCAAGTTCTATTTTTATATTTATTATTCTAAAAAAAAATTTACAAGTTTATTTTTTATTTTTTATTATTATATATTATTTTCTTCTCGTTCTCAACCTTACTTCACGTGATTCATCTATGCAATTTTTTCTTATTATCGATTTCTTTATTCCATGCTTATTTTCTCATTACCATAATTTTATTAGTATTCTAATTTTTAAATTAAAATAGAATTTATTGTTAAGTAAGGTTATCGGCTTATGTTTTTTATTAAAAAATAAAAATAAATTATCTTTATGTATGCTATGTTGAAATTTTCTATAAGAGTACTATGTTAAGTTTTTTGTTTTGAATTTATAACTTATGTTATATTTTCAGTTCTATTTATTTTAGTAATATTGAATTCACATTGCAAGTCATTTTTTAATTAGACATAATAGATTATTTTTTTGTCGAATATTTAATAATCTATAACATATTATTTATATATTAATCTTTTTATCATGCATTTCAAGATGTTCGTATAAACTTCATACTTTTAGTTTTAATGATCAATTCAATTAAAATATATTAATTTGAAAAAAATATAAATCAATAACTTTTTCATAATATTAGTTGAAGTATTCTTAACTAATATATGTTTATTAAGTAATATATTTTCAAAAAAGAATATATCTCTTAAATATTTAATTTTAATATTATTTACAAAGTTTTTTATTTGTATATATAATTTTAAATTTAATACAATTTTACGATTGTAATTGTGCAATTTAAACAGAACATGTGTAATTACACTGTGACATTCAAACAAGATATATATAATTACAACTGTAATTACGCCGTGACAACCAAACAAGTCAATATAATTATTAGACTGTGTAATTACTAGGTTGATAATTACACCAATTCTAATTAACAGACGCTTAGTGATTAATATTTAGACATCTCACTTGTTACTGAAAACAAATAAAGCCAAAGTATTACTAGAGTCTAGAGGACCATACGCAATTCCCATTCATTACAAGTTTCATTTTACTGAAACTGAGCGGAGTTCACAAGAGAGGACCATACAAAAATCGAAAATCGAAGATCGAAAGTAGAACAGTTCAACAAACAAAGGGTAACTTGATAATTCTTTCAATTAATTTTTGTAAATGTGTTTGTTTGCCTATTTTGTTCTCATAAAATTTTTGCAAGTCACTTCAATTTTGTGGTGATTATTCCCAGGAAGCTTTTTTATAACACTCAGATTTGATTTTTTTCACTTATATTGCATAAATGTATTGGTTATAGATATGACTAGTATGCAAAATTCTGTGTTTTCATTGAAGTCAGTCTAAGAGCTACTAAAATGAAGAGTTATCGTAAATTGCCCTAATGAACTAATTATTTAGTACTAGAATGAATTTTACCTTTAGCGTGCGTGCACCTCAGTTAATTCTACGGGATACTTGACACCTCCACCAAGGAATCAGCAACTATTTTTGTTTGGAGTTTGAACCTGGGATAATTCACGATTCTCAGCACACTTCATTGATCATTAGGTCACCACCTTTGGATGTTAGAATGAAATTCACCTTAATATAGCTGAATGGTATATTCAATAAATTCATAGTGGGGGACATGGGTTGACCTGCAAAAAATTATGTTAGATATATTTAAGGTATTTTTATGTCAATTTTGAACCTACTAAATGTAAGATAAAATGTAAGATTAGAGGTTGGCTTAGTGGTTCAGGGGTTCAAAACTCACCTTGAGGTTCCAAGTTCTAATCTTAGGCACTATTTTTTTTTTCCAAAGAGAAATCCTGGATCTGTCACTGGTGGGGGATAGTTGATCGATTGGGCAGCTGTTAGAGAAAAGTTCTAGATATCAATAGAACTTGTAAATACAGACAATATCATTTGATGATCCCAATTTGTAAAACACTTCATTTGATCATTTCTTAGCATTCTTGGGAGTAGTACAAGAATCATACAACAGAATACTCACTTCACCCTGATTTGTTTTGTTACTTTTTTCTTTAGACGATGGTATACATATTGATTGAAAAACGGAGGTGAAAAAATGATTTTATGCTTAGCAGTTAGCTAGCTGTATTTATTTAAAATGAGTTTTGTGTAGAGCACAAATTCTGAATACTACACTTGGATTATTTTCTGAAACTTCATGCTTAAAGTGAAAATTGGATCTCAGGACAATTATCACTTCTACGAACACGGAAGAAGCGAGAAATGGCAGAAGAAGTGAGCAACAAACAGGTCATTCTGAAACACTTTGTCACCAGTGACCTTAAGGAATCAGACATGGAATTCAAAAATACCACCATTAAATTGAATGTTCCAGAAGGTTCTAATGCTATGGTTTTGAAGAATCTTTTCTTGTCTTGTGACCCTTACATGCGGTTACGCATGAAGAAATTTGAGGGTAGCTATATTGAGTCCTTCGCTCCTGGCTCGCCTATCACAGGATATGGAGTTGCTAAAGTTTTGGAGTCTGGTGATTCGAACTTCCAGAAAGGTGACTTAGTTGTGGGAAGGACTGGATGGGAGGAGTATAGTATTGTAACAGCTACTCCGACTCTTTTTAAAATTCATGACAAGGATGTGCCTCTTTCCTACTATACAGGAATCCTCGGTATGCCTGGTCTGACAGCTTATGCTGGTTTTTACGAGATTTGCTCTCCTAAAAAGGGAGAAATTGTCTTTGTTTCAGCTGCTTCTGGAGCAGTTGGTCAGCTTGTTGGGCAATTTGCAAAGATGTTGGGTTGCTACTGTTGCGGAAGCCAAATATATAGAGAGTGATAGAATCACAACTGCTATATCTAAATGTAGCTAATAAATAGTAAATGAGACAACAACAAAAGGAACACCAAGAATTAACGAGGTTCGGCAAACTTTTGTTTTTTCTTTTGCCTAGTCCTCAGACACAACCAACCAATATTTATTTCACTCCAAAAGAGTACAAGTGAAATACTATAAGAGAGAAAGAAGAACAAATGCCTTTGGAGATGAGAAGACAAGTGAGAGGTGTGTTACAAATGAATTAGGAGCTACCTATTTATAGGAGTGAATTCTTCCTATTGATGTCATCCATGACATCACAATATGTCAAAAATGTCAAGATTTACCTTGTGAAACCAATTTATGGTTCACCTAAATTTCACCTACAAAAGATGCTATCTTGACTTTTCTACCAATGAAGAATTATCCTCCTAACTACCATATCTTCTCATTAATTCATTTTTGAATCTTGTCAAATTTAACAAATCTCCACCTTGGCAAGATTCTCCATTTTCAACTTTCTCTCAACAACAATTTTGATTGTGTCTTCAACCATAATCTTCAATGTTCAACAATGTTGATCAAGTTCAAACAATGTTGAAACTTGACCGCAGTCACCACTTTTGTCAACATATCGGCAGGATTATCCGTAGTATGAATTTTCTGTATTATGACTCCACCATCTTCTATGATTTCTCGTATGAAATGATATCGGACGTCAATGTGCTTCGTCCTTGCATGATAAACTTGGTTCTTTGCTAATTGAATAGCACTCTGACTATCACAAAATATTGTGATTTCTTCTTGTCCAATACCAAGCTCTCTAAGCAATCCTTGAAGCCAAATTGCTTCCTTCGCAGCCTCTGTAATTGCCATGTACTCTGCCTCAGTGGTAGACAAAGCAACTGTTGACTGCAAAGTAGACTTCCAACTAACTGGTGCATTTGCAATAGTAAAAACATAACCAGTAGTTGATCTTCGTTTGTCCAAATCACCTGCATAATCTGAGTCACAATATCCAACAAGATATTGACTATCTTTCTGCTCGAAAACCAAACCAACATCTACAGTATTATGAATATACCGTAGAATCCATTTTACAGCCTGCCAATGATCCTTTCCAGGATTGTGCATGTACCTGCTTACAACTCCAACAGCGTGTGAAATATCTGGCCTTGTGCAAACCATTGCATACATCAAGCTACCAATAGCATTCGCGTATGGTACTCTTGACATATATTCTCGTTCAGCTTCATTCTTAGGTGACATAGCATCACTAAGCTTAAAATGAGGAGCAAGCGGAGTGCTAACCGACTTCGTTTTTTCATTCATACCGAATCGGTTTAGTACTCTTTTCAAATATTCTTTCTGAGATAAATAAAGTTTCTTTGAATGTCTATCTCTTTTTATCTCCATGCCAAGAATCTTCTTTGCCTCACCCAAATCCTTCATCTCAAACTCCTTTCTCAGTTGAATCTTTAGCTTCTCAATTTCCTCTTGACTTTTAGAAGCTATCAACATATCATCAACATATAGGAGAAGATATATAAAGGAATTATCTTCAAGCTTGCGCAAATACACACAATGATCGTATTTGCTTCTTATGTACCTTTGCTGCAACATAAACTTGTCAAATCGTTTGTACCATTGTCTAGAAGATTGTTTCAATCCATACAACGATTTTTCAAGTTTGCACACCATATTTTCTTTTCCATCAACTTTGAATCCTTCTGGCTGAGTCATATAGATTTCCTCTTCCAAGTCTCCATGTAAAAAAGCAGTTTTTACATCCAACTGAACTAGTTCCAAATTCAACTGTGCTACCAAAGCCAACAAAACTCTAATGGAGGAGTGTTTCACAACTGGAGAAAATACCTCATTATAATCAATTCCCTCCTTTTGAGCATATCCTTTGGCCACCAATCTTGCTTTGTAGCGAACATCTTCTTGATTAGGAAATCCCTCTTTCTTTGCAAATATCCATTTGCACCCAATTGCTTTCTTGCCCTCTGGGAGATTGGCCAATCTCCATGTATGATTCTGATGAAGAGATTGCATTTCTTCATCCATGGCATTCCTCCACTTATCTTTTTGTGAACTTTGGACTGCGTCTTTATAAGTGGTAGGAATGTCATCGGCTGCAATTGAGTTAGCACAAGCCACCATATCTGTGAGTCGAGCAGGTTTTCTTATTGTCCTTTTTGGCTTGCTCGTTGCTATTGATTCAAGTTGTGGTTGAGGTTCTTGAGATGGAACCTCCTCTTCGACTGGCTCTCCTTCAAGAGGAAAATCTTTTGTTGTTTCCTCGTTTGATCCCTGTGTTGGGAAAATTATCTTTCCTTCAAACTCCACCTGCTTTGAAGCACCATCAATTTGTTTGGCTTCTTCAAGTGTTACCTTATTTGTCAAGGCAGATTCATCAAAGGTAACATCCCTGCTGAAAATAACTTTTCTTGTCTCTGGACACCATAAACGGTATCCTTTGACTCCAGAAGTAATTCCCATAAATAAAGCTTTCTTTGCTCTTGGGTCCAATTTTGACTCTCTTACATGATAATATGCAATTGAGCCAAATACATGTAAAGAACCATAATCTTCAGCAGGTTTTCCATACCATTTTTCAAATGGTGTCTTCCCACCAATAGCAGCAGATGGTAGACGATTAATGAGGTGGCACGCATATGTTATTGCCTCAGCCCAAAATTCTTTGCCCAAGCCAGCATTGGACAACATACACCGAACTTTCTCCAGCAAAGTTCGGTTCATGCGTTCTGCCACTCCATTCTGTTGTGGTGTATTTCTGACGGTGAAATGTCTGACGATGCCATTTTCCTCACAAATTTTCTGAAAAAGATCATTTTTGTATTCTCCACCATTGTCTGTGCGAAGACACTTGATCTTTCTGCCACTTTGAGTTTCTATCATCGCCTTCCATTTGAGAAAAATTCCCAAAACTTCATCTTTTGTTTTCATCGTATACACCCACAATCTTCGAGAAAAGTCATCAACAAAGGTTACAAAATAGTGTTTCCCACCTAATGAAGGTGTTTTGGAAGCACCCCAAACATCCGAATGAACATAATCCAAAATACCTTTAGTATTATGGATAGCTGTTCCAAATTTAACCCTTGTTTGCTTTCCCTTGATACAATGCTCACAAAACTCCAAGTTGCAAGTTTTTACTCCTTTTAGCAATCCTTGATCTGATAAAGTTTTCAAGGATTTCCCTCCAGCATGTCCCAAGCGCATATGCCACAGCTTGGTCATTTCTGCCTCCTTCTCGTCATTGGATGTTGTTGCCGCTGTCCCAATAACTGTACTACCTTGATAGTGGTACATGTTATTATTTCTTCGAATTGCCTTCATTACCACCAGTGCACCAGAGCATATTCTCATCACGCCATTATCTGCAATGACTTTGAATCCCTTTGATTCTAGGGCTCCTACAGAAATAAGATTTTTCTTCAAATCTGGTACATATCGAACATCTGGTAATGTTCTACTTAATCCATCATGGTTCCTTAATCGGATTGAACCAACACCATATGCGGTAAGAGGATTATTGTTTGCAGTGTGAATAACTCCACATTCTCCTTCTTGTAAATCAATAAACCAGTCCCGATTGGGACACATATGATAACTACAAGCTGAGTCCATCAACCATACATCAGATGATTTGGATGGATCTGTTGTAACTAGTGAGTAATCGGAGTCATCACAATCAGCCACATTTGAATCCATGACAGCCTTCCCATTATTTGGTTTGGCTTTGCTATTCAACTTTGGGCAGTCTTTCTTCCAATGCCCTTTTTCTCGGCAAAAGGCACATTCATCTTTGCTGAGTCTCGATCTTGACTTGGATCTCCCTTTCTTCGTTCTCATATGATTTTGAGAACGACCTCTCGCAACCAGTGCTTCTGCTTCTCCGCCTTTTTGTTTTTCTCTCTTTCTTTGTTCATAACTGTATAAGGCAGAACAAACTTCTTTGAGAGATACTTCATCATTCCCATGCAGTAGAGTCGTTTCAAGATGCTCGAACTCATCGGGAAGTGAACTTAACAACATTAAGGCCATATCTCCATCCGTAAAAGTCACATCCATATTCCGCAAATCTGTCGCCAACTTATTAAAGCTGGTGATATGATCATTCATTGTGCTACCAGGAATATAAGTGAAGCGTAACAGTCTTCTTTTCATGTAAAGTTTATTTTGACTGTTTTTTTCAAGAATTTCTCCTCCAATGAATTCCATAATTTATTTGCAGATGTTTCCTTCGTGTATGGATACTTTTGTTCTCTTGCAAGGTAAGATCGAATGGTACCGCAAGCAACACGGTTGATAATCTTCCAATCTTCTTCTCCTACACCGTCTGGTTTCTTTTCTTCAATGGCAATATCTAGCCCTTGTTGAAAAAGAACATCAAGGACCTCGCCTTGCCACATTCCGAAATGTCCTGACCCGTCAAAAATTTCAACTGCAAATTTCGCATTTGACACAATTCTTGTCATAAGCGAAGATGCCAATGATGACGTATTATTGACACTTGATGTGGACTCATCATTTTTCTTGTCTTCCATTTTACTACAAATACTATTTACTAGCTAACAATGCAAAGACCAAAGTAAATCTTTTTCTGATGTGGAAGTTCAGACTATGCTGCAACCACAGAGCATACTCAGATAATACCTTGGCTCTGATACCAATTGTTGCGGAAGCCAAATATAGAGAGTGATAGAATCACAACTGCTATATCTAAATGTAGCTAATAAATAGTAAATGAGACAACAACAAAAGGAACACCAAGAATTAACGAGGTTCGGCAAACTTTTGTTTTCTTTGCCTAGTCCTCAGACACAACCAACCAATATTTATTTCACTCCAAAAGAGTACAAGTGAAATACTACAAGAGAGAAAGAAGAACAAATGCCTTTGGAGATGAGAAGACAAGTGAGAGGTGTGTTACAAATGAATTAGGAGCTACCTATTTATAGGAGTGAATTCTTCCTATTGATGTCATCCATGACATCACAATATGTCAAAAATGTCAAGATTTACCTTGTGAAACCAATTTATGGTTCACCTAAATTTCACCTACAAAAGATGCTATCTTGACTTTTCTACCAATGAAGAATTATCCTCCTAACTACCATATCTTCTCATTAATTCATTTTTGAATCTTGTCAAATTAACAGCTACGTTGTTGTAGTGCTGGAAGTAAAGAAAAGGTTGATCGGTTGAAGAGCACGTTTGGTTTTGATGAAGCTTTTAACTACAAAGAGGAGCAGGATTTAGACGCGGCTTTAAAGAAGTACTTCCCTGATGGCAATTGACATCTACTTTGAGAACGTTGGAGGGAAGATGCTTGATGCAGTTCTTCTGAATATGAAAATCCATGGTCGTATTGCTGTGTGTGGGATGATCTCACAATACAACCTTGAGCAGACTGAAGGGTGCACAACTTGTTCTGTCTCATCTCAAAACGAATCCGCATGGAAGGATTTCTTGTTCGTGATTACTATCATCTTTTACCTAAGTATTTGGAAATGATCATTCCGCAAATCAAGGCTGGTAAGGTTGTGTATGTGGAAGACATAGCTGAAGGCCTCGAAAGTGCTCTCGAGTGCTCTATTT